>JAQFZQ010002585.1:0-13337 GCA_034696005.1 Glomeris marginata | reverse complement strand
AAATCCAAAATTCCCTGATATTTCCCTGATTTTTTAAAGGAAATTAAATTCCCTGATATTTCCCTGAATTCCCTGATTTCCCTGATCGCTGGGTACCCTGATATTGAAATCATATTGACACTAACTTTGCACAAAACTTTGTAGGAAATTGCGATTAATTTTAGGTCATGTGAATGTTGCAATCAGCCAGGGTACCTAATAATATAATATAGCAGTGATGTGCATGCATGGTTTCCCTGCACATTTTGTTACGCATTTCTGCACGATGATGTCAAATGGCATGACACCATTTTAAGCGTGTACATGACCTCTGAATATGAAGCACCATATGGGAATTACATTTGTCAACATGCGAAGGATTAAGCAGAATGTTCTTTATGTTAAATATGCATTGTCTGTGAATAATTTATGAGCTCGAATCCGATGAGTGTTACGCCATTTAAATAATACTTTCCAGAATTTAAAGAAAATATGTAAAGTTTGTGAGTAAATCTGCCAGGAAACAAAAATCCAGTCGTCCACAAATGAAATTACATGCTGCAAATTGAAGTCAGTTTAAGTCAACGTGCCAAATATTATATTTTAAAACGTACTTTATATACTTTTAAATTCTCAATATCGTTTTGATTCAAAGTGCGCCACAGTGGATGTTTTTACATTCAGCTTTAATAATCGTGTCATATTTGTAGAATGCATGTATTAATATAGATAAGTTCATGGGAGCAGTTGCCAAAGAAATTGCATAAATTAATGTAATTTAATAGGATTTGGGGAGCGATATTTTATGGAAATAGCAGTAATGTGAATAATATGGCATTTGCTGATATTTAAATGTTTAGTGCGTCGGTTTAACGAAGCTGGCAACGAATTTGAGCAACACACGTTAAAAGCTATGTGTAACATATGCAGCTGAATTTTCATTTCCATTTCACGCCTGATGGGCCTCACCGTCATTTCAGCGAATTTATATAGGGCCATACATTTTTTCTTCTTCAAATTCAGCTTTCCATCACAGATTTTTCCAACTATTTTGCGCTTCACGCTTGAATTTTTACACCATCATCGTCTTCAATATCAGTTTCACCTTAGTCATTAACGAATTAAATTGCACCTTTGTTAGCGTTTGATGCTGCCTTTATGGCTTTTTTAATTTTATAGTCTCGGAATTTATTATCTACATAAATTTTTCATTTTGCTTAGTGTTTGCCACGTCACCCATAAACAAAGTTGCCATTTGGATTGTACATTAAGCCTCTCTATATGGTTATTGTATGCATATAAGCATGCATTTTTAACTCGCCACAATTGCTGAATTATTAAATAATGATCACATTTCTTCTGTACAAAAATTACAGTAAACCTACTGTGCACAGATGCACTGTAACTCAAATAGGGGTAAGAGTGACGATTTGAGGGTTAAATTGGGAATGAATGTAAAGTTTTCTTGAAAATATGAACATTGTTTTTTAAAAAAACTTAAAAGTAGCCGCATATTTTACCCAATTAAATTATCAAACGCTCGTTAACGTTTTCCTGTCATTCATATCAGCTTACATTTTTTGTTCGTTATTATGTGTACCCCCTGACAAGGACTTTTATAATGACTTTATTAACGAATCTTATTTGCCGGTAGGCAACAAGAGTTGTAACTTTTTTCCTACATTTTTTCCTCTAGAAAACGTAATATGCCTACATTTAAATTATGTTGCGTTTGCCAAAGGGCAAACTTTGCTTGAAAAAATGGGAAACTAGAAACCTTATGCAATGTCGAGCAATAGTTTACCGGAAGCAGTGTCATTTATACCGTAAAATGAGATCGTTGTTTACAAGCAACTATAGGTTTCAAAAAGAAAAGTGTTCATGTATTAACTTATAATTACAGAAATTGGTGCAATCTGTTAACATGACAACAAAGTCGTATCATCAGGGTTAGAAATCGTGAACAATATTTCGAATAATCATCTAAAAGTATAGATTTTGCTCATGCACTACTTTCCACCCAGAATCGATTGGAGTAATTATGATTCCATCAGTTTTCAGATCACTGCATGCCAGAAAACATTTTTTATGAGTACCAAGAACTTCATGTAATGTTCAAACGCTTTAAATTTGCCTTGATGCACCAAAAATACAGATGGATGCATTTATGCATGTGCATCATAGACTCAATATACGGTTCACATGAGACGCATACAATAACGGATCGACTGATGCTTGCCTTTAACTTATGTGTCATATCTATTTTAAAGGTGAACTGAAATGGTTTTTGACCTACCAATTTTCTTCAATAAACATAAAGATGAAGTAAAAAGGAACTGTTTGTCACTTCCCGTTTTGCAATAGGTACGACGAATATTGACCTAGAAATGTAAAGAAATCTGAGCTATGACGTATACAGAAAGAGGCGTGGTTTAGGAACTCGTGGAACTTTCGTTTGTCAAAAGCTATGTAGGGGCGTGGTCGGAACTGAGCACGCCCTCTTTCGTATATTCCGTTCTGTTAGCATTCCTCCGCCAATATTCGTGGGATTAAGAAACGGGAAGTGACAAACTGCTTCTTTTTACTTCATCTTTATGTTTATTGAAGAAAATTGGTAGCTCAAAAACCATTTCAGTTCACCTTTAATCAACTTCGAGTTGTGACATTTCCACATTTTGTGTGTTAAATTTGCATTAGGCGGCCATTTTGTTTTGGGTGTGAGCCCAAATAGGGAAAGTTGGTTGCAGCTAAAACAAAAACTGACTTAATGCAATTTTCAGCTTTTATTGCGGCCTCTGCAGTTTAAAGGACATTCCGCATTGTTTTTGGACAGGCGACAATAACTTCATTTTAAATACTGTAAGGTCATGCTTGTAGTCATGTCATTGTATATGCATGGTAAATGCAGAAAATCTGTTGGATGTGTAGGAGGAACAGGTGAACGTTCATGAAGCTGGCTGATCTGCATCTATTTAATTATGTGTAGCGGTAGGCAGCTAGAAGTATAGTGAACTGAATAAACCGCATTACGTGATCTGGGACCGACCACCGGGAAGTAGGAACCATAAATCCGCACGTTACTTGCTCCGTATGCGGTAGAAATCTAATTTCCACCAGTCTTCCATATAGCTACTTCAATATGTGGGTGGTTGTATATATGGCCTAATGGTGGTGGTGGTGAGCAGCGAAGTTAGACTGAATATAAATCAAGCCCAGTTGCATTTATGAGGTGCACTGAAAAGAAATGACAGTACATGCCCAAGAAATTACTCGCAAAAACTGTTAATTATCATGTCACTCAAATGAGATAATCACAGAATTAATTAAAAGATAACATTTTAATTTTAACTCTGTATAAACTTATGTGTGAACCTAGTATTAAAAATTCTATCAAAATGATGTCTGTAAAAATTGTCCGAAGCTATTGAATTTATCCACACTAATAACTCGTTTGGAATTTATTCACATGCAAACACAAGTTGAAAAATTTGTTGGTATTGACATCAAACACCAGATCTGTAATTAAATGCATTAATGTTGCATATGTAGCTATCATATAGAGACGTAAAAGTATTGATTATTCTCTAACTTTGATGCAGATTTTCCCCAAATGATATTTTTTCAAGCAACTTCTAGGAAAACCAATTTACGTTTTCCCCAAATCTTGTATAGGTACAATGTATAACTGATTTTTTGCAGATAATATGCAGAATACAAGTTAGGATTTATATTTATTGGTGCTGAGCAGCTTTATTTGATGTGGAAATTGAAAGTATACAGGAGGGTACTTTAAATATTCTAAACTTGGGGAGATTATATTGCAATCAAATTTCTTTTAGAACTCTTGTTATGAAAAGGACAATTTTTCTATCCTTTATAATCTACTATTTTATGTATGCTTTCTGGGATTGCGGGATCCAGAGTTGCCAATTAACACTTGACCCCTGATTGGATTAATTAGGTCTCTTTGGGCGAGCAATTTCACGTCTCTTGTCGTCGACTTCATTTCTGTGCAGCTGCGCGTGCAAACATCCACTCTTCATACAGTAAAATGCAGTCGACCAGTGTCTTTCCTCCAAGGAAACTGCAATAGGTTATTGCTGATAATTAGAGTTGGTGACACTATATATACTTAAGAAACGGGTACCTTACAGTTTTCATGCTTCAATGATGCTTCCAAGAGAAAGCAACAGTGCAGGAGTAATTTTCAGGAAGGAGTTTGGGGTAGAGGAACTTTTCTGCTCGCATCGACTGTATATTTATATAGGAGTTATTTTCTGACCAGTGACCGGAAAGACGTTTCTTCAAAAGAAGAAATGGCTTTCACCCAAGTTGCTCTCTTCCTCCTTGTTTCTTCGATTCGGGGATTCCTCGTGCAAAGACTGATTTACGTCCATATGTTGCAGTTCTCGCACCTTTATCTTCGCAAAAGAATTTAGCGCCCCACTCAAATATATAAACACCAACTATACCCTACTATTTTAGCAGGGGAAAAAGATTTCTTGTGCCATATATTCCAGAACAGACATTGCAAGCTTCGAACTCAGAGATTCCCTTTCCAAACTTTATAAAATACAGCATGGGTAATTGTTGAATCCGGTTTTGAGAATACACAACTTCTGTTTGTGAACTAATTATATTAGTGCCATGATTATGATACGAAACTTTGAGATTTTTATACATAATGAATTAAAAATTGACATGAATTGTCAATTAAATATGATGAAACCAATAGATATCTAATCCTTAATCCATCCTCAAGACAGTTGCACATGTAAGCATTTTGAAATTTTCGGTCAGCTTTAATTCGCAGACAGCTCAAATGAATAAGCAGGCTGGTAACAGTTAAAAAAGTACATTTCCATGAACATTATTTGGGAAAAAATATTAAACCTGCTATTTGCTTGAGCAGCCTGCGATTTATGCAACCATAAACTCTCTGGTACAATGTATTTAAGGAGTTCAAGTGAGAACATCAAAATGAAGGCAAAGTTGTCCACTGTCAGTTCACCTTTAAGATGTATTGTTTTATTGGAATATAACACAATTTTACAGGATTATTGAAGTCGTTTGCAGTTTAGTTTTCAACTGGTTTTTCAAAGTTTTTAGGTTAGAAACTCTTGAGTTTGTTGTTTTCCGAATATTTTCGCATTTGGTGTGGGTGACATAAAAGAAGAGAGTTGTTTCATTGCCACAAGCACGACTAGGTTTTCTCTTGCAGTTTGTTAAATTCCGTTTTCACTTATCCTCGCACAGTTTCTCCTTTTGTTTCGTCCCAAAGGAGGAACTGCGAACCCAATGCCTGCCAATATCGCCTTTGGACCTAATATATACACTTCTTTTTTTGTAACTCACTCGAATGCAGTGTTTAAGGATCTTAAAGACGTGGATCTCCTTTGAGCTATTTGGGATAGGTTCACTCGTGGGTAAAAGAGAGCCTCGAGCTATAATCCTTATTTATATATAGAATGTACTTTTCTTCTCCCACTTGTAGAGCTTTATGCTATACGAATAAGGTATTTCTGAAATCGATTTTTACAACATATGTGGTCTCCTATATAGTGAACTACATACTATGATTTTGATAGAAAATTCACTTCGATACAAGATTTAGAATGTTGAAACGAGCTTTGAGGGATATGAGGCAAATCTTCTACTCTGATTTTCGCATAAACATCACTTTAGATTATTTAAAAAAAGTTTGTCGTGTGGCGTGCGCTTGTTAACAATATTTCTAAACGTTTTATTTCAAATTGATAGGTATGGCTTTTCAAAAAGCTACTAGGATATAGAAACAATTTACCTTTGGCTTTGTGGGATATATGAGATGTAATAAATGTACTTATAGTGCATGTATTCGGAACGAGAATAAATTCATTCCATCCCTTTGGCAGTTTGATTATATGCGCATATAGCTGTATTTTGCAAATACTTAAGTAAATGGTTGGCTTGGTGCACTGTGATGAATGTATTCAAATACAGAAAATAGTATGGTTAGACAGGATGCTGCAAAACTATCGGATTTCAGTATGTTGAAAAGTGGGAAGTCAGTCTGTGTTTGATTTGTGGGCGGACAAATTGTACATCTGTTGACATTTGTTGACTTCGTAAATATTCAATTTGGCTTTATATTGTACTAAAGAATGCATTAAAGTCTGATTGTGTATTACCTTTCAAATAATTTAATTGTTATATATAGTAGAACTATTGTTTATAACAATAAGTTAAACTTTTCACTAAACTAAAAACATGATTTTGTGATAATTAGAATTTCGATAGAATGAGAGTTCCATGTTTTTTATTGGTTGGTGTACTAAATTTATGAACCCTCTGATTTTACTTAATGACTGTGAGGTGGATACATATGCACAATTTCCCTAATATGTACAGGTTTCAAATACTGTTGTTTGGAATATAATTGTCCTTTGTCACATTTGGTAGGTGGTCCTATCACTCATGTTAGATCTAATAGATGAGCTCTACGAAATCCAGCAAAATTAGTCCTATAACAGTCAGGTGGTGCCTTAATACAAGTGGTCCAAAAGACAGGTTTCTCGTATCAGCAAGTCGTGTTTGTAGTCTATTTTTTAAGTATGTTTTTGTTTGTTTTGCTTTTTCCCAAAGGTTAGGGATTACGTACTTCTTGCTTATACAACCATAATCTATAATTCACTCTTCACTTCAAGATTTAATGTGAAACAACCAGCTGACTTTAACACGTATATATTTAATATAATTTGAAATTAACGTCTGTTAGGTATAGATACGAATAGCGATTTAAGTTGAGAGCAACCTTCCCTTTAAGTTTGAGCAAATTGTATTTCGTGTGATATGCTGGGAAGCGCGCCTACAAAAGCGACCCAATGTTATTATTTCTCAACGGCGCAACGTTGCGGTGAATCGGTCGTTTTGCCTTTCGTGCTAAATGCTGCCAGAATATGACATTGCATATATTTAATAGTGAGTATTTGTAATATATACCTTGAAGCATGATTTAAGCTTTCTTTAGAAAACCGTATTTTCACTAGGAGCTCGAGGGAAATACCTCCTCTCTCTCTCTCTCTCTCTCTCTATACACTCAACTGGTTCGCGGCGTTGTTGACTTGGGAAATTTCGGATCCAATCTGTCTACCATCCAGTAAAGTTGGAGAAAAAGTGCGTGCTGGGATTATAAACTCAGCCCTGTGCAGCTTTTCGAGATTCATGAGTGAAAATTTATCGCCTAGCCGTACACCGAGTATACGCGTAATGTGTAATCGCGATAAATTTGGGATAAAGAAGCATATAACCTGGTCTGATATGTAAGCTTTACTATTAAACACGGCACTTGTGACCGTGCAAATATCATGCCTTGATCTGCTGGGAACTGTTTTAACGATGACCCAAGCACAGATAACGGCTTCTCTGCATCGCTCCAATCACCTTCAAACGATGATGGCGAATAATGGAGACTATATTCGTTGGGGGAAGATTTTTGGTGATGATTCCCTTTGGGGCTAGGCACTAAACCGTCACTATATCCACAATCCGTATTTGAGTTCATTACGCCATGACACGCTTGAGTCTTGGACATGTGGAAGTGAGGAGCGCAGGAAGATGACAAGTAGAAAGACATGCACCAAGGGAGCAGGAATGTGATTTTTCAATCATAAAAGCCATTAAATGCGCTGTTTGATGGACAGACATTTTTACGATCGATCACAATATATGTGCCTATTCATGTAGAAACGCCTCGTATTGTCAACACGGCCAGAGCTTAATGACCACAAAATGCGTTTACAATATGCATAATGGTAGGTTTAATCCTAATGAACTGCGCTTTTCGGAGCTGGTTTTACTATATAGAAACGGTGTGCTGAAATTCTTTTAAAAGTTAAATTACATTAGAGGTCATCCGTAAAAGATGACCGCAAAACGGGTGGAGTGGGTAATGAAATTTGGACATTGGGGTGGAACTGTCTTCAGGCATCACAAATATGGCGTCCCAAATGGTCATTCAGACAGTTTCGGTGATGCTTGCATTTTCTGATATAGACAACCGGAAAATGCAATTATACATTAGCTGTCTGTCATATAAGTCGGTTTATTATGTTTGGGGGCGAGAAGCCAAAACTTTTGCTACTCCTGACTTCAGTTACCTGCTAGTATTTTCTTAGTATTATTTAAAATTCATGTGACATTATTTTCCCATATACTTGTACATTAAGTCAAATAATATGCTATAAGCTACAGTTACATTAACATGTTTGAAAATGGCACGTTTAAAAAATAACTTTAAAAACGCATAAATGACTATGCGAGATCCAATTAATTAAATCTGTTGAGTGCTTTACAATGCTACAATAATTTCAATTATGTGCTCGCGTCTTAGTTACTAAGAAGCTTATACTACTATAAATTGCAGTCCATTAAAATATGCACCTGATTTTTGGGAAACATTTTTATAAGATTTGCTCTGACTTTCTTCAATTTCTTTAATTCAAATGTGTTCCATTTTTAAGTAAGATCTACAAGTATTTATTAACTTTAAAAATGACAGTTATATGTGTAGGTATATGTTAACAAAAGTGCCATGATGTAACAAGTACACTTGTACCTAATTTGGTCCTTGATGATAATTTGGAATTTATTTCTGGATCAACGCCAGCTATAGCTTGCATAGGGCAGTTGTTCATTAACCTTTCTGAAGTCAGTCAACAACTCTGCTGATGCCTTTCACATTAACCATTATAACATTAACAGCTTGTATTCAAACAACGTTGAACTCAACTATAATAAAACCTACTTTTTAGTGATTTAATAGATAAATCTGATGACACATGCAAAATTTCATGTAACCTCAAAGAATGCAGCTGTAGCTGAGGCATAATTACCTTATAATTACATATCTCTCTAATTTGTTCATCGCTCAGCTAATATAACCTAAGAATGCGTTGCCAATCTTTCAAGGGTAATAAACGATTTTATGATCCATAAAAATGTAAATGCATGTTTTACAATAATATAGGCTTTATATTAGCAACTTGTGTTGCCCTAATTAAAGACTTGATATTTATTAAGAATTTTACGAATCGGAGCAAACAATTAAACGTCAATATTGCTAGTAAAAATCTCCTGAAAATATTGAATTTTTTTTACAAGTTGGATATGATGTTGACCACATTATTTGGCTGTACTCTTCAATAAGTTTAAACTTGTACGAGTAATTCTAAAGTTTCCTTAAGAAATCAATAAACTGTTAACAGTAAAACCGTGGACAACTCGGAAGTTGAATGAAAATTAATAGCTTCTATAGCGATGTAACATTATAACGTGTTAGAAACAATGTTTGTATAAATTTTAAAAATTAACATGTAGCAGCTGTTGACTCTTGTATTAAATTTTTAATGGTTTTATGTAGGCCTTCTTCACCTTAATTACTTTTGTGCAATAATATTGACGGAGTTCTGTAATTTCCTTGCTATATACGAATGAACATATGCAGGCAATTCGCCAACAAAAATTCTTTGGGTATTTATTACTGAAAGTTGGGTGATTATGGTGATTCAGCTGCTCAGTTTTGGGCATATTGCGAAGCAATTCAAATTATATAGCGCATGTCTTCAAATGTGGTTTCACGAATTCGGAATGCAATTGTGCCCATTCATAAGGTCGATAAATTTTGCAGCTATCTTTGGTCCACAACCAAACTTCTACAGATAAGCTTGGTTCGACCATTGCAGTCTCCAAAGCGTAAAATGTTTGGACAATTTGCTGGTGGATGGGAGGGGGGGGGGGGGGGGAATTTGCGAAAAATAGATGGATTTTTGTTGAGCCAAAGGTTTGTGCATGTCGACGTTGGAAAACTTTTTCTCACCAACGACAACGGTGACAATTGGGTTTTGTCGTGTCACTCCAGCAACCAGCTGCCAAACAACTTTGGGTCTGATTCTGCAGGAAACGACTTGTGCAATTCAACAAAAGCGTGTAGCACTTTTCTGGGTGTGCAGATACTCCAACTGGCTGTTTTGTTTGTAGGGATCTTCACATATTTTGCTTTTTTTGTCCTTTAACAAATCATGTCTTCCTCCACGAGGAAGCCAGAGTTGCTCCTTTCCTTTCTGAATGATGTGCTGAATGGCGTGGAGAATTTTTTCCTCCATTGCTTTTCTGCTTCCCAGTCGTGTTATTTGCTCGAAAACTACATCCTAAGTTAACTGGCTATTATTGGCTGTAAATGCTGCGCTGGGCAAACAGAGTGCTGTTCATACGCTTGCTGATTGTGCTTGATGGCTCGAGTTAGCACGTTGACGGTCTGGGCTGGGCACATAAAATGCCACTGACGGCCACCACTGGACAGCTCATTTCCTCCACCATTTTATTTATATTTTTTAGCACATATCGGTTACCTTTTTTGGATGCAGCCTCAACGCATTGTTTGTTTGCTCTGAACTATACTGCAGGAAATATTTCTTGATTTCTTTCAGCACAATTTGCTGATCTTCGTTTGTGTCAATATGATGTCAAGCAGTAATAGATATTTGATAGTCTGTTCAATATTGTATCTACTATAAATGGTATTTGTTGCCAAAACAATTTCATCAGTTTGTATCATAATATTGTCTCTATCAATACAATTATTTAATTGAAGTCGATCTATTCAATGACCCAATGTAAGTTACCATTAGATGAGAAAAACCACAGCAGGGATTTGTGTTATTGAAAACGTTATTTTGTAAACATAATAAATTGTTACAAATTGTAAGAGAGCTAACTTTGCTTTAATTGTATGTCCCATGCAAAAATAGTAAAGAAAGTACTGCATTTTTAGGGAGGAAAAAACCTGGCATAAGTTCACTGTTAAATATTGTATTTTATTGTAATAGTTTACATTAGCTTGGATATAAATTTAACATTTTTATTCTACGTGTTAATGTATACTGTATAATTCCTGATTTGATTCTAAACATATGCTGCACAGATTTATTATAAGTGAAACTTTCTAATTGAAAAACGGCAGACCTAATTAAAAAGCAATTTGATTTGCGCACATGCTTAGATATGTAAAATGAAGATGATTTTCTGTATTAAAAAAGATCTGGCCAAGCTAGTGCATGCACGGAGCATAAGAAATCAACCAACCACAATATTTTTCCTGCATGTAATATGCGGAATGGGGGACCAAGTATGCGGGGAAAATATAAAAATAGATTTCAGATTCGAAATAGGTAATTGAGTGGATTGACGACGAAAATGATGATTTTCCCTGCAATTCAATTTAAAGCCGACTTGCTCTAAACAGTAGTGCTATGCGAAAGTTACACATATGCATGCAAGCAATCATTTCATCGCTGAGTCTGAGTCGATCGAAGTCGTCTTCAACATTTATATTTTTTTATTCAACTCTATTGAATGCAAATGTGGCCGAGATGTGCGCCAGAACCGTTGGGAAAAGGAGTTGGGACAAAGACATGGAGATATATTGAGTACGCGTCTACGAGCATGCCGGTGACTGACGAGTGACTTTCTTCCCCATTGCATGCACATTTTTTTGTCGATAAGTCTTCCGAATATGATTAGAAACAAACAATACAGGAATTGAATAAGATTTAGAAAGGCATGGTTTCCTTGCTTACCTGCCCAAGCGCAGTACGCGGTCCACCACCAAACGACAGCGCACCAAAAGTACATTTCCAGAATCGCAATGCCGCATGGTGAAAATCCGTGCATAGAGCAAGTCTTTTTGTTTTCACACCAACATCCACGTGGTTGCACGTACAATTGAGAAAAGGGGCGGGCTTGGAGCCCGCAGCAGCCCTAAATGTGCTATTGTATCGGCTTTCCTGCAATACACTCCCTGTTGGCAATGTATGGCATAGAAGAATCTCTAGTACGGTGCACTCTGTTGTGACCCTCGCAAGTGTCTAACGATCGGACTTCGAGTAGAGATGTGAGAGCTCGATGCCATGGTGCGGTTGCGTTTATACTGAAGAGTGCAAGTGGAGGTGGCGAAAAGAGATCTGCGCGCAGAGATGCAGCGTGCGCATGCGCAGCGCTCGGCATCATGCACCTCCTCCTCTTTTTCAAGGCTTATGCGAAAGAAATGGACGCAAGTACTTGTCGGATTATCGAAGCATACGTTACCGGACAATCGCATTTTGGTAGGATTTGTGCGAATGACCATGTCCTCCTCTTCGGAAGCCCGCTCCGAAAGACCTCACGTGGACGTTTTACGAGTTACATGATAGAGAGACTGCCATCTGACTTAATGGAGCCAATAATATTTAATACTGTAGAAAAGTTTCCTCTCTCTAAATGTTGTTGATCCGTGGACTTTAATAGACAGTATTTATTTATTTATGCTGTTCTGTCATGGAGTTTCCCGATGATTGACCAGTGCAATTTCATCGATTAATTACCTTATTTGGAGCGAATTATTGAGCTATCGGTTAATTCTTTCGGAATAAATTCGCAATAGTACCTGTAGTTCAAATGTAATTTAAAGAGGTAATGTAATGGTTTATCTGAGCAAACAATTATGCACATACTTCATTAATAATTTGAAGCAGTCATTATGCAGGTATGCATATCGTGTGAAGAGGTGCACATTTCTCATTAGCCTAGTAAATTGGGCTTATAACTGTATTGTTTAATGTATCAGGAGTCGTTCAGCAATGGTCAGCTGACCGGAAGGTTAATTTTAGGACCACCTTCAACTGTTGACAGCATACTGATTTATTAAAAGAAAAAGAATGAAGAAATAAATATAATGAAACCTTTATTCTCATCAAAAGTCAACTGATTGAAAGAAAGTAATGCACATTTTGCGCGGTTTTCCAGTTGCAGACTTTGCATTTACTGTCGAGATCTCATGAAATTATTATGTAGTACGTATTTACATTATCCGTCTTAGGAACAAACCTCTGAATTCTGATGCTATTTAAAATTTATCACGCTAAAACGCACAATTTAATTTCGTCAAGCACATGCTTTGAAGATCAGGGAAGGATTTCGTTCGCAAGCCCCTTGATTGCATTCAAAATTAATGAAACCACATGCAGCACATAACAATATAATTCAAACAGTTTGCTGCCATGAACTCTTGCATGCGACTTAGAAAGCTTCATTCCCAAGCAATCAATTATCAGTAGTTTTATCGATCGATTGGAAATCGTACACGAGTTCCTTTGATATCATTGCTATTTCCGCTAAATACACAGTTAAAGTTTTCAGTGCAGATTACTTGAAATAAAATAATACCTAATTCTTATAATAACATTGTTATTGAACAGTAGGATTTAATAGCGATCGAATATCCGGTGGCAAAACGTACATGCCAAAACTACGACGCTTTCACTAACGGTTTCGATGTTCGTACT
>JAQFZQ010002584.1:0-13337 GCA_034696005.1 Glomeris marginata | reverse complement strand
TTTTACGAATACCTTGGTCACAAGCCCAAAATACTCTCCCTCCCACCGGTCGGCGTGTGATTCCGCCTTAAAGTCTGCCATTGCTGCTTGCTAGAATCGGATTACACCAAATGAGTACCAGCACCTTATCAACCAAATGCCCAAGCGGATTGAGGCTGTTATAAAGGCCAAAGGTGGCCCAACTCGATTTTAGTTATTTGGTCTTATAATTTTGTCGCCCAAAATGGGTGGTCTTATACATTTGTCCGGACATGCGGCTGCAATTATACTTTTGTATACTTTTCTGTTGTACTTACGATGTCCACAATTTCTGTGACAACACTTAAGACCTTAGTGATGATAAGCCACAATAACATGTTTGTGATGAGTTTGTATTTCCATGTATTTGAACTTGCACTCGCGTCTTTTAACATTTTCACAGGTGGTCTTATACTTTTGGCGGGGGTTGTATATCATTGCAGGTGCGGCCAGATTCTTTTTAAAATTGCAATAGCCAGCTTGATTGGTGAGCAAAGATAGCTACCAGATATGGTAACACTGCTTTACAGTGGAATTAGCCTTCAGCAACTGCGCAAAGTGAAGGTCTTCACCCTTAACACCCAGCATCCCCCGTTAGATGTGTAGTCAGGTCACTTATGCTTGATTCAATCAGATAGTATAGATTGAAGTTTGATTGATGATTTATTATTAGTGCAGGATGTCAAAATATAATTCGATGGTTCAACAAGTGTATAGAACAATCAACAATTAACTGAACTTGACAAATAGTCAACTAACAAAACCAACACCTAGCAAGGAAAATACAATTATTAGCTTAACCAAGAGCTTTCACAAATTACAAACAGTTTTCATGATATTGTTAAACTTGCATAATATTCCCATTAGTCCATGTGACTATCTCGATCAGGCCCGAAAATCGGTGAGCAAGTTTCAAAAGGGTGCGAGAGACTATATCATAATTAGTGTTGCCAATCCCATTATTAGTAGTAACGATAAATAGTTGTGCCAAAAAACCCGAAAAAGTAGTACAACTATCAGCAAAGCTTACATATGATTGCATGGCAGGAAAAAACTAATATTTTTTGTGTGATGCTGCCTTCTAAACATCAACAATAAACTAATAATGCAACACTTCTGCGTTGCCTAAACACCACTATTGGAAAGCAATTATTTTTTATAGATACCGTAGCGTGCAAGTATGCTATGGTGTTGAAACTGCACAGGTTTAATTTTGGTGACTTCTATGTTAGCAGGGTTACTTCCAAGATTATGTTCATTACTGTGGTGCAGAATTCTTCCACTAACGGAATCAGTGTGTAGACCAGCACAGCAGTTTTCAATTCTCTGATCACAGCTTTCAAATTTTGTTACCATGTCTACTACATTGTCTTTCATGTGTCAACATAGCCTTCCTCAACTAATTTAATCTGGCCCTTTTTGTTTGCAGATTAGTTGCTATGATACTATAGAAAAATTAAATACAGTGAATCTATTATAAGGTTTCCTAACCTACCAGTGAAGATTATTGATAAGTAAGCACCAAATATTAATTCTACCAGCGCAATATAAATCAGATTTCTTAATAGTTTCATTGCTAATTGCTTACCAGAAAGATGCAATTTCGAATTGTGTGTTATTGTTCAATGTTGTAGTATACTATTTTATATACAGGGTGATTCAATGAAGTCCGACCCCCTCTTATTTTCAACAGGATTGACTAAATGTTTTGGATTTTTTATGTTTTTATGGATCTCGTGAGCAATCTGGCAAAACAAATTTCGTTGACATTATTTTTCTATGTCATTAATGCCTTTCTTTGCATCAGTTTGCGTTAGGACCCAAGTGCAAATGATATAGTTACAGCGCAACATATGTATACAGTAAAACCTGTGAATAACGTAAACACACGGACCAGACAATATTTCCTTTATACACAGGTTTCCGCTATAGACAGTAATATTATAATGGAAACTGCCTGCAAGAGACTACAAAGACTTCCGTTTTTCACAAGTTCCGTTATAGACAGGTTTTACTGTATTTAGTATAAGTACCAAGTTTTGCCAATTTTTAAACATCCTACGAATTATTAATAAATGTTTAAATGTGTCTAACATAGTGATAACGTATCTTGCAGTGTCACATTTTGAGGCATTTTTTCAAGCTTTTCTTTAACTTCACTTGTATGTCTGTCTGTGTGTCTGGATGGTTGTATCGATCGCCACCCTGTCATTGTTTAATCTGTGAATGTCTTGATTGTGATTGGTTTTCGTATCGTAACCACCCACACAACTTACGCTCGTCAGCAACATGTGATTGGTTCGTTCAAGCAAATTTCGAGCGTGATTATTAGTTACTTCGCATTGTTTTCGACCGAACGAGTCGTCTATTTTTCGGGTGCATTTCATGTCGTTTCCGACCAAAAACAACCCATATTCACGGGTATTTACCCATATTTATGCATATTTACGGCGTCCTGACGATTTTCACACTTAAACGCTTGGAAATCGCGAGGATGGGCCCAATAAGTTGTATTGCGAACCCCGATTCCCGCGGTAGCGGACGGTAACGGTAGCGGTCAGTGCGGTGTTAGCAATCGGTTGCGGCGATACACTTTACTATTTACACCTACCAACTTTGGTTTGCACAACCTTCTATTTCCTCTGCACTACACTAAAAAGCTCAAAATAAATATTATAAAAAACCATTTTTAAAAAAACAAGGTTTAAAAAACACTACAAAGCAACAAATAAAATTCTGAACACACAAAAACGCTTGGGGCGGAAATATCACACGAATGGTTATATAACCTATATTGGTCCGCATATGTATAAAACAAATACCATCTGAATAAATATTGTTCTAAAATTAACGAATTGGTCACTGTTACAATGCAATATTTTGTTTTTTACTTTATAGTGTTTTTAAAGCTTGTTATTTAAAAATGTTATATATAATATTTATTTTTGTTTTTACAATTATCCCCAAAAATAAAATGAATGCACAACTGTTTTAATAAGGCCTATTGTACAAATTCTTAAAATACAGTTATGACTACGTAACAGAAGTGCGATGTCATGGAGCTGGCATCATAATGTCCTGTGGGAAAATTGCGCCAGCAAATGAAGCAGATCGCATCGATAATAATCGAATGTTTTAGCGCTTTAGCCAATAGTGGCGTTCATGAATTACGATGTACATTGCAACTTGACGACTGAAATGTGCCAATATTATAGTGGAAATATGTGCATGAAAGACAATTGCCTTCCATTTGACATTTCATTATGAAATCTATTTGCTTTTGTTCACCTGTAAATAATCTCACACCATAATTTAACATCATTCATTCTGATTACGGATACATCTAATCAGCAGAAGCATTGTGAATTTCATGGCAACTATATGCAGACTTGTATTTATTGTCAACAATGTGTTTGTGGAGGTGGCTGTGAAGTGGTTGGACTGATTATCAGCTGATTATTACAGTAAACTGTGGCAGACTATCATGTGGATATTTTGCCTGGCCAAATGTGACTGGGGCATAATGTGTCATGATAATGAAGTTGATTCAGTGATGACACATTTAAACGTGCAATACTACAGGCAATTGTGTGAAACATTGCCTTTCCGAACGAGTGATTTCTTCATAGAAGCACAATCTCCATAAGGAATGCCTGCAAAGAAAGATCCACTTGAACTCTCTGGTAGACAATCAAGTGGAGTCCAAATTGGTGCATCACGACAGCAAGATGTGAATGATGTTGAAATGTAGTGGGAAAACGCTACATTCTTCCCTAAACATGTTGTGCTAAATGGTGTTGTGTGAATGGAAGCAAGTTTGTGAGTTCTGCTACCCAGCAAATGATTATTACATTTTTTTGAAATACAGCACATCCACAAGAACATATTTAAAGGAGATCTGACAGGGTCATACCTTAGTAACGGATTTCAAAAGTACTGGGCACAGGTCATCAGGTATACTACCTGAAGTTACATAAAAAATTTGAGCCCGATTAGTTGAGCGATTGCAGAGATTTAGCCGTTAGTCGTCTCCTATACCTTAACACAGGCGTTCGCGAAAAGTTGTCGAAGCGTCAATCACCCTTGCAAATTCCTATGGGAGGTGTGGCTGGGCGTAGGATTGGCGTCGCCGTTTCGCCCGTGTTAGATCGCTAATAACTTTTTTTACTAATTTTCACAGAGATTCCGTTCCAGCACGTCATTTAATATGTTTTACTTTGATTTTTTTGGTAGTTTTCAGGGAAACTTCAAAAACCCTGTCAGAGCACCTTTAATGTCATGTCAATTACTGCATTCGCAGTAATATATGAATTATTTTGCAGAAGTACCAAATGGAGTGAGTGTGGTGTAAAAGCAACGTCATTATGCTAATGAATGAATCTATTGTGTCCCAACTGGCACCTATATGCGGCAAAAGTCAGCCTTGGTACTGTGTGACTTCAATAGGACTCTGTTTGAGATGTGTCCTGCATTAATTATCATTCATCCACGATTGATGCTTAAATTATGGTGTGACAGGCTGATACTGTTTTTACAAAATTTTAATTTCTCATTAATATGAAAGGCATGTTATTTATTCATGTAAGCGATAACATATTCATGTAAAATGTGGGTTGCAGTTTCCAAACCTGTGCACGTTATCCAGATTTGTGAAATCTGTGTGCGGAAAAGTACTTAATTTTCTTAAACTTTCGCTGAAATTGTAAGATTTTTTAATGCCGTAGTTTTGTTTTTACAAAAAATAAAACATTTTTGCCAGCGGTAGTATCACATCCTACCGTTCGTGTTGATCTTTTTCCTTAAACTTGCCATTATGTTCATAATGTGCTTGCTGTGGAGCAAACAACATGGCGGCTGGCTGGCCACACCCAAAATACATGATTATTTATCGTTTTTACGCAAGTTACGATGCAGCAGATGTCTTGTTTGTCGAGCGCACGTCACTCCGCATGTGCAGGAAATTCAAAAACAACGAAACTTCTTTAGCTCATAACTTTTTTTTTTACTATATATATTGAAAATCTGATTTCACCACTGACATTAGTGATATTAACTACATTTTATTGTGATATCAAAAGGGTAGCATGCAAAAACGTGATAATTGTCCTTTAAGTCCATTTATGAAGCAAATAAATCCATTCCTGGTCACTTAAATATGCCGATCAAAATTTTAGCAGTATCTTAAATGTTGGGTAAAGACTCGTGGAAGCACATAAACATCCCTAGTTTACCATGATATTGAAGGTAATTTGTCTAATGCTTCATAACGTAGAGTGGTATACCATTAGATTGCTTGAGATTGTAATTTCTTTTAGCCATTTCGTGTGCGCAGTATTTCCAATTTAGTTTGTAACGTTTCAGTTTGGATTTTTGCTGTAAGACATGTTGTAGTTGATGTCCGGCATATCAGCATGCATATTGAAGATATTGGTATGCATCCAAGATACCTTGCACATGTCTTCCTCTTTTAAACTTCTGTTATCCATGTTTGGAGCAGGTGGCATATTTTGCGCATAAAGTAGGGGTTACACTGTATGTTGGGTCATTCCAACGTTCCATATCTTGCATGTGTTGTTTGACCCTTCCATTCATTTAACTCCTCTAGGGACTATGTCCTCTACATAAGTATTAAGGTGTAGCATCAAAACGTTTTGAGTGGTCGCACCGCCGACAGGGTTGTAGGGGTTACTATGTTTGATAATGGATGAGGCGTGCTTTCATTTGCCACCAAGATTGATACAATCTGAGTTTTCGACATTTAATATTTTATTTCAAAACATGTACATGGTGGGGCGGAATAACTGGCGATTTTGAAAGGGCGTCCTAACGTGCTCTGGCTTTCCGCTAAGCAGCAGGCATGAGAAAAATGTCCGCATTTGGAAGCTGAAACGTCGTTGTCTTTGTCCAGCACTTCGAGGCAGATTGAACAGCAAATATTTGCCATATTGCTGCTTAAAATTTCGGAGATCCACTGCAATTTTTAAACTGGCCGCACAAATCGTTCGATAGGCAACATTGGGCAAATTTGTGAACGCCGTGCGCCTACTCAAAGTAGCCACGTACAGAACGCTTCTGCTTTAGGCCGATGCAAAAAAGGTGTCGTCCCGCACCTTGAAGTGTGCTTTCGAGCATGTTCCGAGGTAAAGACTGCTCAGGGTTCAGGAAATTTTTCAATGTCTAGGGTGTTGAGCATCACTTTGCCGTTGCAGCAGCGCACAGACACCTGTTTTAGTAAAAGAGGAGCGCTTAGTAGTGGGGATGCAAGTGGGTCGTCTGACGTTCGTGTTTTTGCATGTGGTCGTTAACGGAGGTGCTATTGTGCTGGTAATTGGCAGTGTAGTGTTCCACGTTGTTGTGGTCAACTGTCTCTCCTCGCCATTGTGCTTCAGCAGCTTTGTAAAGGTGGCAACCTACAGTTGGGCATCGATGCTATTATTTTACAGTTTTCTCGCCCTGATGTTGGCTGTGTTACAGCCAAAACATGCTGGCCTCTGTTTATTAAAAACGTAGACTATTTTTCAAGAGATATTGAGTATTTATTTTACTCAATTATTATTGTGAACTACATGTTTCCAAATATGTATCTCTCCTGTCTTTGCTGCACTTCCAGATTGCACATGGCTGGATATTAAGTACATTAATGAGTTATATTCTGCTTTATCATTTCACGTTTTCTTGCTGTTGTGTAATTTACCTATGATGTATGTATGTATTTATTTCATACCCTAATCAGGGTCTTGAAAGATGGTTTACTCCCTTTTACAAAATCCGTTTTGCACTTAAGTGCGGTCACATCAGATTTTACATTTTCGAAATCAACTTAACTAAACATTGAACTTTAAATTATGGGTCAACACAGTATGTCCTTAAAGTCTCTTGTCTTCTATCCTCTTCTTCCAGTCACCTCTTTCCTCCCATCACCCCCAGGCACTTTCTTCCTGCACAGTTTCCTGGTTCCTGGACATTTCTTTAATCCTCTCGCTCCACTTTATCCTCTTCCACACTCTTCCCCCGCGTCGTCTTCCTCTCCTCGATTATTTTTAATATCTTTTTTCCCGTCCCATCCTCCCTCAGTACTCTTTCCACTTTCCAGCCTCCTTCTACCCTTCCTCTTCTTTTACATCTTTCCAACACATGTTAATTTACCCATGATAACATCTTTCCATTCCTTTGCTTGCTTTGCATATGGAACATAGTGTATTGACTGCGCTTCCATGAATTTGGTTTTGCCTCATTAAAAATCCTGGGTTTATTTTCAGCATTAATTCCGCCTATTCCTAATCTTTACAAGCTTTTCTTTAAAGGTCTTCTGATACGGTTTTGTAACACCCCATGATACTCAGAATTTAGAAAGAATGACTAAAATTAAAACTATGAGTTCATTTCTTTATTTTCTAAAAAAATATTAGAAGAGTTGTAACAGATAGGAGTTTGTGTGATTTTGGGGCATGTACAGAAAGGCTAGGAGAGGCTGGAAGGGTCTTTTCCAGCATATGCAGCGGGGAAGCCACCTGTACGGCCAGTAGGCATTTAACATGTTTTGGTACGCAGGTGTGCCATTCACACAGCCCCAGGCGTAAATTTTGACAGCTAGGGTCCCTGAGAGTCCCGATTTCTAGTAACTTTGCTAATTTATATAGATATAACGAATCGACGAAAAAAATCTGAAAAATTATGTTAATTCTGTAATTCAGTTGACTGCTCTTGGGCATTTTTTCGAATCATTTGGTTTAGCAAATGTTACCCTGTCAGAAGACCTTTAACTTCACTTAGATGTCTGGTTTGTTTTGCTCCCTGTCATTGGTTCATTCCTGAATGCCTCAATTGTGATTGGTTACTGGTTGTAAGGATTTCTCGCCAACCTGTTTTTGGTTCAATCACGATCGAGACATTCGCATCGTTTTCGACTGAACGAGTCGCCCATTTTTCTGCGATCGTCGTGTGCATTTCACGTCGTTTCCGACCAAAAACAACGCATATTTACGGATATTTACGGCGTCCTGGCGATTTTCACACTCAAACGCTTGGAAATCGCGAATTTCAATTCATGCAGTAGCAGCAGGTAGCGGGCGGTTAGGGTAGCGGACGTAGGGTAGCGGACGTAGGGTAGCGGACGTAGGGTAGCGGACGGTGACGGTAGCAGTAGCGGTCGGTGCGGTGTTAGCAATCGACGCCGTAGTGGCGATACTTTTTACTATTTACACCTACCAATTTTGGTTTGCACGACCTTCTATTTCCTCTGCACTACACTAAAAAGCTCAAAATAAATCTTATCAAAAAACATTTAAAAAAAACTAGCTTTAAAAAACACTAAAAATTAAACAAAAATTTTAACACTAAAAGAGCATGGGGCGGAAATATCACACGAACGGTTATATAACCTATATTGGTGCACATATGAAACAAATACTATCTGAAAATATATTGTTATGAAAATAACGAATTGATCACTGTTGCAATGCAATATTTCCGCCCAAAGCATTTTTGTGTGTTAAAAATTGTATTTTTTTTATTTTTAGTGTTTTTTAAAGCTGGTTTTTTAATGTTTTTTATAATATTTATTTGGTTTAACACATGACCACAGAAAGTGCTGTAGTATTATTTGACATACGTATGTGGGATAATCCATAAATGATGTGATGCATTTTCCATTGATTTTTGGCCCCCCACACCCATCTTGTCACACTTCGTCGCAAATTTCAAGACACCCATTCCCCCATGTGATGTCACAAAGTTGACAAAAACTGAGGATAACAATTAGGCTCTTTGGCAAAAGGATTTATTCCACTTCCCTAAACACTGGGGCAAACCAATCATCCAAGTTTGGATAACTGTGGTCATTACTAGAAACAATCTGTCATCGTATATGCCACTATGGTTTTTCAATCAGTGCTTGCATGGAGGCCGCCGTGTTTGTCCGGTAGTGCAAAAGAATAGGAGAAAGGAGGCTGGGCCCAAAAATGAGGGTTTTGATGCATTGAGAGTTGCACTCTGCTTTCCTGAACGCCTGTGTCACTGCCAGTATCCCAGAGTATTTTTTGGGCAGTCCAGTCAACATAATGGTGCACAAGGTTTCATCAGATGCTCTCTGATTTCAAGCCTCCTCTGAATCCATAGCCAGTGTGCACACTCGAATGACATAATCCTGTATGTCTTCCCCGTGCTCAAGGTCGCATCGGCCAATGCACGAAATGCCTAAACTTTCTGAGCATGGTCTTTGGGACAAAGATGTCTTTCAGATTTGTCCAAAACGCCTTTGTATTAGTCATACCGTGGATGACATCCTGCGCCATATTGTCGAAAGCCAACACGATCTCGCTGAATTGCGCACTCTAAGGTGTACAACCTCGTGCTATTCTCCTCAGTCGCTGCTGGGGGTACCTCTGTTCCTACGACTATCTCCCAGGCATCATATTCCTCCAGCACCAACCTTATAATGTAGAACCAGCGTTTATAGTTCTGCCTGTACACGTTTAATCCCGAAGGTGCGCTTCCTGTATGTTGCATCACTCATTCCTTTTGAGAAATCTTTGTTGTGCCTCTTGCGCATCGATCCTGTGTCTACAAGCTGTCGTGTTGTGGTGATTTCGGCAATATGTTTCTCTAAGGCTGCAACCCGGAACCGATCCGCAACTCGCTGACTGATACATTTTCTAATCAGCTTTCCTGATCTGCACCTGATCTGCTTTCCTAATCCGCCAGGATGGATGTACATGTGATGACCAATTGCGCAATCACATACAAACAAGATTTTGCAGATGTCCAGTGAGAAATATACGTGTACAAATGTTCCATTTGTTTACCTTGCACATGACATTTGTTCTTTTTCCCCATTTAGGCATGTCAAAATATCTACCGCAGAGCAGAAATACATCTTCACAATTACGCACGACATTGCTGTCCAGAAGGGCTCCGTTGGACTTAGTCTTTCCCAGGTATAACTTGCTCAATTGCCAAGAAAGTTGGGAGAAATAGAAGATTGAAATGTATGTTCCTGCAGAGACAATGGACAAACCTCTTTCTCGACCAGGACATCGAAGTGGAACCGTTTGAATTCGACCAGAAAATACAACTCATATCTTGCATTGTTGTGGAGGCGGATTTCTTGAAAGCAAAAATGTGCTTGCAAATTCCACTTGTATTTTCAATACCTTGAGGGTCCACTTCTCATTGTTTTGACCTAACCACATTTATAGCTGTACTATTGATCCATACAACGCAGACAACATATCACTTGAGTTAACAAGCAGGCCATTTCTGTGAACCAGCAATTGTTCTTTGCTTTTGAAGACAAGAAACTATTGAAGTTGGTTGTGAAATACGTAGAAGGTAAAGGATATATTATATATAAAACATTGATATTGGAGTTTGAATGTTATTGCAGAGCTTTGTTACTGTGATTTTGATTATTGCTTCGATTTTAGTGATTCAAATTGAAATGAAAACTGCCATCTCAAATCCTTAGAGAGTAAATTGAATTAAATTATTTAAACACAGAACTATTTATGGAAATTAATTAATTTAAAAGGCAAATTCAGGCTACGTTCGGGTTGTCCAATCCTAATATGATTGTTGTGTTTGAGGAGGCAGTGGAATCATCTCTGAAACTTGTTGGAAAGCCAAAGGGCAACAGTTAGTTGTTCAAATGTCCTACACGTTCTTGTGAATTATCAATTAAAATTGTACATTTTCTGTCCGGAGATCGTTGAACAGCTTGGTACAATGATTAGTGTATTTCAACCATACAAATCTTTGAAACATTGAGCTCCAACATTTGTGTTAATCAATGTGGGAAACACATGATACGTATATGGACCACCGGATACGGTAAAAATCTGATAGCCAGGCAGATCGGCAATATGTTGAATGCCAGGGAAACAAAAATTGTCAGTGGGCCACATATTTTTAGCCAGTACTGGGGGGAATCCGAAGCAAATGTTCGCTGTTTATTTGCAGAAGCAGAAGAAAAGAGAAACGTGTAAATTCAAATAATGGCTTTCCTTGTCTAGCATTCTTGTTTGACGACATTGTGCCATTGTTTTTAATTTGCAGCTTGGTGCCAAAAGTGGGCTGCACAATATCATAATCGATGTAATTGAGACCATATGCAAAACTAGAGTGTCTGTGGTACGTTCAGTAGTTTTGTCGTTGCTTTTACAATAAAATTTTATGTAATTGTGGTGCATTTTATGAAAGGCGGGAGAGAGCGATGTAAATGATGCAGTTGTTAATCAGCTGTTGGCCAAGATGGATGGTGTGGAACAATTAAATATAGATTTCATTAAATCAAAAATTTAATTCAACAAATCCAAAATTATATTCATTAAATAAAAAAATTATCAAATTATTAAATCTAAAATTGATTATTGCATTCAAGAAATTAAAATATTGATTTCATTAAATTAAAAGTGAATATTGAATCCATTAATTTAAAAGGAATATATTACATCCATTAATTTAAAAGGAATATATTAAATCCGTTAATTTAAAAGGAATATATTAACTTACATCCATTAAATGAAAAGGAAATATTGAATCCATTAAATTGAAAGTAAATATTAAATCATTTAATTTAAAAGTAATATATCAAATCCATTAATTTTGATTTAAATATTGAATTCATTAAATTAAAATTGCATATTTAAAGCTATATTTGTAATTAGTACGGACTCGGGCATTACCCGCATTGCCCGTCGCGACGGGCAAAGTGCGCATTTCTCCTGTCGCCACCGAATCGTCGCGCGATATCGATATATATCGATCACGTGGGCTACATATGTACATATGTAATTCTGTTTGCACTTATACGTTCGCATCAACAACAAATGGCTGCTCGCGAAAAATTCCCAAAAAAATGTTCTAGCACTTTACGAGAAAAAAGGAAAATGGGGTACTAATGACTCAAGAAACCCACAATAATGTCATGGAGGATCTGAAAGAAATTACACATAATGGCCCCAAACAGAGAAGTGATTACCGACGGATGGCACGATATGACCTAATGTCAGTTGGCGATTTGGAGAAAGTTGTTCAGAAAGGAACAAACAAGTAAGTAAATCTTCAGATATAATAATAAACACAACAATAATAGTTGAATATAATATTTTTCCTTTTCCATTGCATGTCTGCACGCAACAAATTTCAGTTGATATTCTTGCATCTCTTCATAAATATATTCTTTCTCTAACAGGGTGTCTACTAAATTTTCATTTCAAAATTCTGGTATATTCCCAGTATTTTCAAAGATATTTATAACTTCTTTACAAGACACAGGATATATAAAATGAAAGGTAACTACATAACAAACCACTTTAATCCCTTAAAAACTGATGAATGAACCACCAAATTTCAAAAGTCTCATGCTTAATTAGCATTTTGCTACAAGCAAACTAAAAGGTAAACAAATTAATAAACAAAATTATGTAGTGTCAAAAATGGTACATTTCAGCATATTTCCAGGATTTCAAGGATGTAAGGGGTATAATTGTGAAGTTGGTATAAACAGTGATTGCGATTGTGTGCCCCAAGCACTCTCTTTCCTTTGGTAGTTTCAGACCTTGAAATCGCCCCTAGACGGCGGTACCATTGAAGTCGATAGACATTACGCCACCCTCGTTGCTTAATGTGTTCTCAAACTTTCCACTCTATCCAAGAATAACTTGAGGATCGAGGAAGGTTCTAGGGCATGGAAACAACGGAGGGTATAAAGGGCAATGCGTAACAATGCTCATTGCTCTGTAGATCAACCTCAATCCCTCCTTGGGCACGCATGTCGTAACAGGGTCTAAACTCGGCCAAGACCAATGCAGTGTCGACACAAGGCCACTAGTACGGTCCTTGCACGTGGAATGCGTGCCCCAGCTATCGTCAGTAATTGAGAGCCCGAAAGAGTGGCGTGGGTGATGCGAAGGGTGAGGTAACGCAATAAAGGTCCAGTAACAGAATCATAGTTCACTCAACCATTTATTCCGCCTTTCAAACTTGGGGTTCAAACCACAAGTGAGGTGAAGTGTGAGGTTCCGCTGCCAACAGCGAGAAAGAACCTTATAAGGACAACAACAAATTTCCTATCTAATTCCAGGATTTTCAATCTTTAGACACCCTGCCAAAATATTCTTTACAACAAAGTTAGATGTTTCTTTTTTAATTAGATACTTCATTTCTATTGAGGATACATTTGACGTTCTTCAAGATGCTCACATTTCAACCGGTCGTGGTGGTCGAAATGTGATTGAGAAACACTTGTGTGAAAAATATGCTAACATCACCAGAGAAATAATAATGCTCTTTTTAAACCTGTGTGAATCCTGTCAGTTGAA
>JAQFZQ010002583.1:0-13346 GCA_034696005.1 Glomeris marginata | reverse complement strand
TCTGTTTTCGCCAATGTGTTTGAAATAACATCGGTCAAATATCTCTAATTTATACAATCCACCTATCTTCAAAACTGTCAAATATAAATTTGGAATGACCTTGACGGAATGTTCCAAGGTCAAAAATATCGTCACCAATAGATGTCCCCCATGATATTACAGATGGAAATAACATTGCATTTACAAATATTCACTTCAATTTAAAGTTATTAACAAAAATGACCAGACTTTCCGGACACCCTGTATAGAGGACCCTATATTGTAAATTACGAAATGGCAGAGCACCTTGCAAATATCAAGTCGTCACTTTCTATAGCATTCCTTGAATTAAAAAATTAATATGCATGCATTTTTAAAATGGTGGCTGGTCGCCCAGATGAACCCGTTCCAACCCATGCAGGCATGTAGGTGACTAATCCAGCATTCAGATTTTAGCAAACAGCAATGCACAAGTCATAATGGGCTCATCTGGGCTACTATGTATGCAACCATAATTTTATAAAATTCATATTAATTGGTAGAATGTTTAATAATAATTATAAAAAAGTGACGAAACTTGATATTTATGCAAATTACACGGTGCTTTGCAACTTTGTATAATTTACTCTATGTAGATGCTAACTAACGGTGCAAAGTTACAAATTCGATGACCTTGAGAACCCTTGTCAAAGTCAGAAAAATTGAATTTCCAAATATATAATGATACCGTGCACATACAGTGGAATCTCTATATAACGGAACCCCAAGGGATCGAAAATTGTGTCCCTCATAATAATCCTTTGTATATCTCTAGCTGCAATAGCTTTTAAGGAAAATTGATAAGTTGGCAAATAGAAAGAAAGACCAAACTAGATTCTTGGGTAAGTCTTAATATGTTCATTTAAATAAATCCTCTTTGGGACGCTACATACAAAGATGAACGGTTTATGAAGTAAAACCTATGTTTGACACCAGTAAGTATAATTATTGCCTGTTTTGATCTTATTGTAAACGTCCAATTATACATTGTCAGTTGCCACACGTCTGCCCCTTTTCAGAGAACGTGATGAATGTAGCATAGTGACATAAATTGGCCCCAAAGAGCGAGAACCATGTGGCACAGGGCTCACAAAGGACCCACGGGGGACGATGAGGCACATTCTGGCGCCCCAACTCCATAAAAACGAAAAATTGTTTCCGCAATGAACAACATAAACTTTGGAAAAGCCGATATGTACATTTAACAATAGGATATTTATTGCAAAGTGGCTGTTAAACTTGTAGCAATATTTTCTTTACCTGTAAAATACCTACCATGTAAATACGTAATGTCTGTAACATTATTTATGCACAAAAGTGCATTATACAGTTTAACAATCATACACAATGTAAACTTCACTGTTAATCTTATTTTCACAGGTTATTATAGATATAATATTAGTATCAATAAATTTGCAGAACTACATTTATGTTAATACTTCATAATTTGTTATACATTTTTATATGAATTTAAATATAAAGCGAACTGAATAATACAAACAATTATACGTATTGAATAGAAGTCATATGGGGGAAATACAAAAATTATATTGCAGGTGGCCTATGATGTCATCTTCAAGGTCATCCATGTTCCAAGTTTTGAACCGTTGAAGATGGGGCACAATTTCAAATTAGGCGCTTGAAGAGCACATTCGATTTAATTCACCAAAATTATTTTCATAATACATATTTGGTACTTTAGTAAACTACACAGATTTTTGAAATTATGTATGATGTGCGCTGCAGTGAACCGACGCCTTGTTTACTAAGAGTTGTATAAGAAGTGGACCACTTGGCATGTATGGAAATAAACCAGACAAATGCAGCAGCAACCTATCCTAGGTGCTAACCCTTAGTAAATGAGGTGTTGCTTCACTTCGGTGCACAATTTCATATTGAATCCCCGCATTTCAAAAATTTCTGTAGGGATTATAAATGCACAAAATTTTCTGAAAATAATTTTGATTAACTAAATCGAATGTGCTCTTCAAGCGCCTAATTCGAAATTGTGCCCCATCTTCAACGGTTCAAAAGTTAGAACATGGATAACCTTGAAGATGGCATCATAGGTCACATGCAATATGATTTTCGTATTTCCCCATATGACTTCCTATTCAATTGTGAAAACTATGCAGAGCTATCATTTACCATTTTAAAGATATTTAAAAAAATGACCAGACTTTTGCTGTGGCCTGTATATAGAAATTGCCAGACTCTAAAAAATGTTAAATATAAATGGAGCGTTTAAAATGTCTGTTGTATCTAAGTACCTGAACAACAAGATTTAACAATATTCAAAGATTTTAAATAGGAAAAAAAATATTCTATGGTAATAAATACATCGATACCATTGATTCCTATGGCAAAATGTTTTCGGATTTATGTCGATTCGTTACAAGGCTCCACACACTGCATGGATTTCGGCATAGAGTTTTTAATGCTTTGCTCAATACATGCTGTAAATCACCTGCATGTAGATTCATGGAAATAAACCTACAATTGTAAATGTTGTTCACTCCTTGTATAACACACATAAACATTGAAATAATATTTTTCTTAGATAATGTGCACTTTGTACTTGACATTTAAGGCCACATGTATATTTAATGTTGGCGCCAAGCAGCTGTTGCCTGAGACTAATGATCATAAACTTTAACAAAAATGTAGTAATATTGCGCAATAGCCGGTGCCTCAAACATTTCTTAATTTGACAGCAAACATGGAAATGATGTATACAAGTCGGACCTATTATATCCAGTAGGAGGACAGATGATATGAAAGAGACATTATCTTCGATAAAGGTCAAAGGATCGCATTGGATATACGTATAGTAAACAATAATAATTCAGATAATATTATTTCTGGTTGGGAAAGGAAAAATGGCTGTATATTATTGTCAGGATTTGCTTTCTGGGCCCGTTGTTTTGCCAAATGGCCACAGGGGTCTCTGGCTGTGTGCCACTCTTCTCTTTTGCAGGGATTAATCCGTCATCGTGATGGATCAAGCGCTGACCTTGCTCAACTAAATCACTGCGGGAATGTTAGGGAATGTCGCACCCAAGTGTTCCAAACAGGTTTTGTCGTCAACAATGAGACTTTTGAGTTGGAGTTTGCATCCGCGTCCGCACGTTTCTCCAGCAAGGAGGTCCAACAATGACCGATAATTAACGCCTGCTTCTTGTCACGTCCATCGGTCATCGTCACTGTCATGTGTCTGACCACTACCACCAACACCACCCAAGCCCCCTGTGATGGCACCCTGTTCAGAGCCGAGCGGACCAACAATAATACAACCTTTGACCCAAACGCCAAACCACCACCACCCACCTTGACGCTGCAAGACTACTGCAGGAAAGGCAGCAAAGAATGTATATGAGCGACCGGTAGGGGGCGCCACGCAACCAGCCATGTTCACCTGGCATAAAAAAAAGTTTCCCAAACTGTGGTAGAAAAACTCAACATTCAACTGCCAACTCGCATTATTACAGGCCAAATTCAGTGTGCAATGTATATTTTGTTATAGGGACATCCACAAATCCCGATAACAATTAGAAGCAGGCCTGGTATGAAACAAATTATCAAGAGGTGGCAAGAATTTGTGTAAATTGATCGATATACATTATTTTGCATATGAAACAACTGCTTTCTGCAGATTTTTAAGCATGGTGTTAGTCAAATTTAAAAAAAATATATAATTATATCAGATAGTGCACGCCGGTGAATTTTGTGAAACAAATGACTTAATTAATATATTAACGATGTAAATGCTTGGACTTCTCAAGTTATTGTTCAAATATCAAAGTAAATATACATGTAATGAATATAAATCATGTCAACAATAAAACAAATAAATGTGGTGTTTGAGAAGAAAAAATAATGTTCAAAGATCCCAATAAATTTAGGGGAAAAACAAAATGCGATTTTGCTATGCTATTGATTACATCATAAATTGAGTAGTACTCTTACTTTGTGGACATCCGTATATAATATGCTAGCCATTTAATAGTATTACTCTTGCAAAATATAAATTGCTGGAACATGCAAATACAGTTAAATACATGCACCTTTCAAAGCTGATAATATTACTGCATCATATTTTTTATATCTTTATAGCAGACAATATTTATTGCAAAATGATATGGAAATCGTAATTCATAAAGTCTGGAATACGACTAAATTTGAAATTCAATTTTGCTGAAAACATTTTTCATTTAGATTCTAAATGAAAAAATGTTTTCATGCATGCGCAGCATCGCCGATGGTGACATCCCGCAGAGGGATCTACAATTATTTTTTGGAAAATGCATGAATACTTGGTTTGGGAGTTGCAGATTGTTTGAAAGCTCTATATCATTAATTGATATATGAAATTAGCAAAACCATTGTTTTTCAACATTAAAATAATTCGATTGCAAAGATATGTATTTTGTTAGTGCAAAAAAAAATCCTCTCGAAAATCATACAATAACGTGATGCATTAATTTCCGTTATTCCTGGCAAATAACAACTCATAACAATAAAAATTCATATATGGGGCGCTTCATGCAGGGATGTTGTCATTTTACAAGTAAAAGATGCCAACCTAAATGCAATGATTTTAACGAAGTGGTGTTATAAAACGCAATATGGTGGGAATTGGTGGAATAAAAAGGGATTGTTGTGAAAAGGGAACACGTGTTAATCTGCAGGGGGCTGCATGGCGTCACAAAGCAGCGCAAGCTCATTAAAACCGGATTAGCGATGCGACCAATTAGTCCGGAATGGTCAAAAAAGCCCTCTTTAATATGTTAAAGAGACTAATAAGAAAAAGAGAGAAATGCATTAACGCAACGCATGCAAAACAATGAAACCTTCCTATTCCTTATATCTCATATATTTTACGACTTCATTATAGAAGTTAATGCGCGCATTTTAAGTTGATGGGGGGAGGATAAAATCGATAATTCAACTGTGCTCATCCTCCCCCCTTGGAATATATCAGCTGATGACTTTTTCGGCTTCTCATGGTTAAATTCAGCCATGTAATAGCCGTTCTAATTGCCAGCATCCGGATGCGCGATGAAAAGGAGGAAAACCCGCCAGCTTTTCGCTACATATAGGCCTAGTTATAACGTACACTTAGGCCAGTGTGTTTGTATTTTTGCACATGTGTACTCCCACGATGAAAAAGCGGATTTCCGTAATTGGCATCCGTTCACATGACATTTTTGAAAAGGCGGATGTCGCATCCTTTTTGTACTCTGCTCATGGCGACAAGGCATAAAGATAGGCCTGTTTGTATAGGCCTAAACTTGATTATACAAATCGGCGTCGACGGCCATCATTTTTATTCTATAGCCCTACCATCACCTGCCACTTTCCCGCTTTTGTGTTTCTTCCATCCCCCTTACGTGTCATCGGTCGCCATTTTCTACCACCTGAACGCCAAATCAAGGTCATCTCGATCGCAACGACAAAACGCATCCTTTCTTTTCTATATAACACGTGGAGTTGGTTTGTTTTCAAAACCCCATGCACATATATGTTATACAATTATATTTATATATATTCAAACAGCAGAGGAAATGGTATATTGAAACAAACTGCAAGCAACAACATGCACGCGCAGTAAATGAACAGGGAAGCTTTGCAGGGGAGCGCACTCACAGTTCAGGGGTCGCTTTTGAAAAAAATATTAGAAATTAAAAATATAATTGGCTTTAAAAGCAACATGCATAATCTTGCAAATTAAAACTTTAAAAACAATCTATACGCACATATTGGATCAATTTAAACACAAAATGGATTACTGTAAGCAAAAAATATTTCAAATTTCTCACGCGAACATTTATATTCATGATATAATATTAAACAAATCAATTCACATATTGCAAATCAAATATTTCGGTCAGGTGTGTCCAAGACTATATATAATATATAGGTACTATAATGTGAACGTGTTATTTGAAAGCCATGCAACAAGAAATATTACTTTAGTGATCGCTAGCTTCATAAATAATCATTGCTGGAATTTTTTATTTACTTATTAATTTCTTCCCCTTTTATGGGGTATGGAAAGAGGTTACAAATAATAACATAAATAGCACACACTTGGGCCTGACTTAAATTAACTAAATCATCAGTGCTGAAATTTAATGTAAGTATTAAATTGTTATAGGCCTACTATAAATCAGCTAATTTTCAACTCTGCATGCATGCATGAAAATATTGTAAGATATTGTAATTTCATCTGCAAGATGACGTCACATGCATCGTTTTACTTCATTTGCTATAGAAAAGTTGTAACAACTCATCAGCTAACCCAACGTTATACTGCCTTATACAGCGTAACTATGAATGTTCTATAGGCCTACTCAGTGGGGGAATCTCTGAGCCAGCTCTTTTGTATATATGGTCTGGCTCCTATATATACATGTACTTGTCCATCAGGAGCAGTGTGTTTAATAATTGAAAGCAGGTCTGATGCATTTTTGAAAGGGCCATGGCTGCCATTTTCATTTCTTTGTGGCTTTTGCTGGTCCGTGATTGGCTTGACGACTCTAGAGCATTGTGCCTTGTTGCTTGTGAGTACACGGACCACGTTTATTAAGTTAGGTGGGCGTTTAACGCGATCGCAAGTCTCATGAAATCCTAATGGCATATATATTTGCGCCGGTTTTGCCGCAAATCTCCCCTGCGGTGGTGGAAAGTTGATTATTTTTCACACCGCCACTGCGACGTTTGATCAAATTTCCCTCTCGTAATTGCATCTCACGGCCTCGGTCAGATCGATTCACATTCACTACATATATACCTATAGCTTATGTTTATATTTATAAATAAACGTCGAAAATTTGCCCCAAAACCCGTGCATTTGGCAGGTCAAAAAATCAGCAGCATCTTATAGACAACAAATTTATTTACTGCTCAAACAGTGGGCAAACAGCAAACATGCACGCATGAAACTGTTTTAGAATTTGTGTCTGCAGCCTAAAAAAAAATACAGGTGTAGTTTTTACTAACATGCATATTTAGCATTGAAGTTAGCATCTGAAGTTATTTTTTTCTTAGAGCCAAGAAACACTTTCGAATTTCAGATTATATTTTTAAAAAAGTTTATAGGATGCATGTTAAACGTTTTGGTTATTAACATTTGGCTTTACAACAGTTTTGAATATTTTACAATAAAAAACGGTCATTACTTTCCGGATAGCCCTCGTATTTTAATCAAATAAACAGGTGTAATGCACTCAAGTTAATCATTCCATTATTAAACGCGTTCAAAAATAAAATATAAATGAAGATGCACGCAGCTCACTTATTTGAATACACATTAGCTGCATAAGAGTAACGGGTTTAATTAGGGTGAACATGCTTGGCAAACAAACAGTGTTGAGCAGATATAATTATGGTGATTATAAAGGGTTGTCAGGTTGGTTCAATGGTGCATGGTTGGAGCAACCAAGAAAAGACGCATTACGCTAATTGCGTGAGGAAGGGCCTTGCTACGCAACAATGTGGCCAAGCAAAAGCAATGAAAACAGCTTTCCTCTTCCCCAAGCCAACTGTTATAGCGTCGTAAAAGAAGCGAATAATCTAGTCGACTCGAGGGCCGCTATTAAGGACCCGCCAAACATGTCCTTACTTTTATTAAAAATACCTAAAAAATATCTGCTCGCATATACAATTAACAATAACACAAGGTGAATCAAAAGGAAAGCACAAACTCCGAAAGTTTACAAGTAAATCATTAATGTTTCAAATGATCTGTGTGACGTCTCTATTTACTATTTACATTGGATTTATAAGGTAAACTCCTGGAGTCACCATTTTATAGTATGGGAAGTTGTATACAGGGATATACAAAATTCCATCATGTTGATTTAACAGTGCTGTGGTTAGAGATAGCTTTGCTAAAGTTGAACAAGTGAATATGAAGTTGGTGGTGAGGATTCCAAAATCATATGGCACATGACCTTGGACCCCAGCTTCAAGGCCAAACAGATTCCAACTTTGTCAGCTGTTGCGTTAGGTGGGTATAGTGTAAATTGCAAAAACCAAGCCAACGTTATCGTGAACACGTTGCTAAAAACAAATTAAAAATTGGTGGTAAAATGAAGGAGTAATCGCCATTTCAGTTTTGCTGCTGCCCCGGAACAGCGATTTCGCCACACAAACAGGGCTGCGAATTGTTGCAGTGAAGCGCAACGTATATTGGGTAGTATTCTGTTGCAATGTATCAGTGGGTACATAAATGCGTAAAACAATTCAGTAGGTATACTTGCATATAATAAACAACATGTGGGGAATGACGTTATTTATTAATTTGAATAACCAGCAAAGCAATTCACTGTATATCTTTCACAAGGCATTCACCCATGCTGTTTACTATGCAAGTACGTATCTTCATTGTTTTACACACATTTCTGTACCCACTGATACATTAATAGCAACAGAATACTACCCACGATCATGTTCCGCTTCACTGCAACGCATCCCTGTTTGTGTGGAGAACTCGCTGTTCAGCAGCAAAACTGAAATGGTGATTACTCCTTCGTTTAACCACCAATTCGTAATCTGGTTTAAGCAACGTGTTCACAATAATGCTGGCTTGGTTTTTGTAATTTACACTACCCACATAACGCAACAGCTGACAAAGTTGGAATTTGTTTGACCTTGAAGCTAGGGTCCAAGGTCTTGTGCCATAAGATTTTTTGGAATTCTCACCAGCTACTGATCCCTTTTACTTGTTCAACTTTAGCAAAGATATCTCTAACAATTCCACTGTTAAATCAACAAGATGGACTTTTGTACCACCCTGTATACTGTATACTGTATAACCTCACAGTAAACTTTTCCAACCATGAGGAAAAAGTTCTCTAAAACAATAACCACAAAACGTGTTTTGAAATTTAATTAAAATTTACAATTGAATGGAGTAATGTCAACCGAGGAATTATACATTTCTTCAAACCATGCAAACCATGTGCAGAATGTCTATTGGTTTAAATTTCAACAATGAATCTCTGTGTAAAGCAAAAACCATTTCGATTTAATCACGTTCTTATCTTTCCATTTTTTCTGCGAGAATTTAAAATAAGCACGCTTTCATACAGTTCATAAATATACCTGTTTTGGCTTTATACTGCATAAAATAATCATCCTATCTTTTTAGCATTAAATCTTGGCACGTGCAACAAAAATAAATCGATTCTAGTATATAGGTATCTATTTTTAATCAAACAAATGTGTGCAATGATGGACATTTAAATTTGGCTTTGCAATGGAAATAATTTATTTATGCGTGGAAAAGTGGAGGGAAAGTGTAAAATAAAGAAGAGCTTGCATTCGCTCTCGCGTTTCAATGTATTTCTGAACGACACCCAGGAGAAGATGCTCGGGCGTTGGATGCATCTTCTTTTTCTAGCTGCATGGCGGTCTTGGGACATTAAAAAATAAATTGTCTGTAAGGTAATGCATTTAGGATAAGGCATGAGTTTAGGAGATTTTCTCCCGAATTATTCCACCATCATGCCACTCTTCGGATGACTCGCGCAAACTCGCACACCAATCTCCCAGAGCGGCCTTAAAACTTTTTCCACCATATCGCAACATGCCCATAATGCCTTTCCCATGCCCATCAGCCACGCACTACCTTCGCCAGCAGCCGGATATATCTATATAATTTGATAAATGCGACCGCGAGAGGCCCACTAAAGCGAAAAACACGCAATGGAGCAAATCGATTTTCCGACATATTGCAGTATATATAGACACACCAAAAACCTATATTTTGTTACATTTATACTATATAGGTAGCTATAGTATAACAAACCGGCAGTCCTCATATTTTTTAAACAGTCACGTACCCATAATTTCATTTTCAATTTTGCTTTTTCCAATTCCATTATAATGTATTTCTTCACATTTCCTTGCCATTCATTTCATTCACAATTCTAACTATGTGTATAATACTTTATAGGATATTTAATAATATTGTTACCATAGATTTTCCATGCATGAATTGAACTACATTTAATCTGACGACTAAATATAATTATTCATTGTTACAACTTTATTTCTTTAAAAATGTGTCAATAGCCTATATACAATAATTAATAGATGATAGGTGTAATTAGATTCTCGATCTGCTCGGGTTTACAACTTCTGCCGATTTTCACATTACGTTTTTTTTTTCTGCAAGTTTTCCAGGCGAGTAGCAGCAGCCTTGTTGGAGAGAAAAAACAAATTGGATCGTCAACTCATGTTGATTTAGTTTATGTGCTTAGATGTACGTGTGGTCGGTTCTGTGCATTGTGTGCACGACTGAAATGGGCAGTGCGGGGGCGTGCACAGAAGGGGCAGGATATTGGGGGTTATATGGGCAAGGGGTAAGGGGAAATTCAGGGAGCCAATTACATGGCTGAGTAGCAGACAGCGGGAAAATGTGACTGTCACGAGACGCTTTCCATTTGTGGGATTACGACAGCCCCATCCCCTTGGGTCATTCGCTTATGCCATACACCACCCCCAAGTGACCCAACCTAGCCCTGGCAACGAGTAACGCTCACAGACGTTTATCACGAGCTATATACCACGTGACAGACGTACGCACCAAATTTATTTGTTTGCAACTAGCTGCTTGTATATAAGGAAACAATGCACTTTCGCTATTGAATCCTTGGTTACATTATCTGGCTTTATACGCATGCTTTGCGAATCTTTGTGCATGGCATTTGCATGATTTTATGAGCATAATTTCAGAACTTCAAGACATTTTCATATCCTTGAAAATAGCAACCCTTGTAAGCTGTAAATTTGTAATCACAAAATAAACAGCCAGGCGCTCATCTTTGAGCAATGCCAGCCAATCGCAAGCAAGCATGCAGCACCATCTGTTGGCTGAGTTGAAAATTAAATAAAGGATGTACAATAAATATGTTTTGAGGCTTGCATTGTGATTGGAAAATCCACAGTTCACAATCCTTTATCCACAATTCCGAATTCGTAATTAATTGAAAACCAAAAGTTGAATGATAATATTATGATTTATACAGGAATCAAAAATGAATGCTAAGCATGCAGAATGTTAAATGCTCGTCTTTTTGCATAACACATATTGACCAAGGTTGGTAGAAGAGGAGGTTAGCTCATGCAACATTTCTTGTACAAGAAGTTGCATGAAACTGACGTCACCGGCACCCACTGCTGTGATGATACCATGCATACATTCAAAGTCCAAAGCTCAGATGATTGTAGAATTACATGCCCTGGGGCGCTGGGTTCCGGTGACGTCACTGAGAAAAGTTGCATGAGCTAACCTCCTCTTCTACCAACCTTGCATATTAAATTGACTACCCCATGATGGGCATGCTGTTCTGAAACAATAGATCGAAACAGCCTAGCTGTATGTTCATGATTTGATATGTTTCATATAGTGTGGTTGCGTGCATTGATAAAACACGCAACATGATTTTGAGGAGAATGAGGGGAGGGTCCTTAGACCCGTAGGCTAAATTTGGGCCAAAGAGTAGGCCTAAGGAATGACCGCCAGGGATCGCTGCTGTCATGTTTTGACGGCGTCTCGATGATAAATCGCGGCCATGATTGATCGCGCTAATGCGCCATCAACTGCTCCTGGAGCGAGCATTGTCAGCGGTTGGCGGGTGGTTATCCTCTGTACAGTACCCTTACCAGACCTCTTACCAAATCAACTTCACAAAGCTTCATGAACTAAAATAACCACCCTTTAGAGGAAAAATATCTTTGCAGATCTTAGCATACGTTTAAATCCACGATTTGCACGTTTCTGATGTGCAAATGCAACATGCACATGCTGCGCCCTCTGGTTCTGTCAGGTTTGCAATAATGCACTCGAGCAATAACCCATTCCCATGCACACATATAATTAAATATACGTAGAATTTATAAAAACAAAGATTGGTACAATTGTGGCGAAAAAAAATTGTCGCCGATATTGCACTGCAAGAAAGACAGCAGATACCAGCACCCCCAATTGCAACCCCACTTAACTAATAGATGAATAGACCAGCATAGGATTATTAGTTGATGGGGATATCAATTGAGAGCGTTGGTGTCGGCTGTCTTTCTTGCAGCGCAAGATCGACAAAATTTTTGGCCACAATTGAGGCTCATTTCAAAAATAAGGGCCGATTGAGTAGAAATCAAAAACCAATTAATGGAAAAATACGAGTGTACTATTCAATTCTGTATAGTGCATGCTTTCGGAAAATATCTGATGGCTTTTCAATGGAATTCCATTAATGACTTGTTGAACTAGAGGGTAGGTACTCCATTTTCTTTGTATGCGAGTTTCAATATTTAACAAAAATTACTGATCTGCATGTAACAAAAATCAAATGTGTTGTCTATATAGCTTGCTGTGTATACATGGGTACTTAATGAAAAATGGTATGTACACATGGTTCATTAATTATCCAATAAAACAACAAGAGAATTTTATAGAAACCATCGTTTAAAATATTATGACTTTATATTTTCATTCAACACAGTGATTTTGCGAAAACAGAACAATCACTCAATGTACACAATCCCATGAGATGCGTGGTATTGAACACAATTGGCTCGAAAAGGTCTATTTAATCTTTTTGCCGCTCATTATTCGACGAGGACCCTCGGGGTCACCATTGTATGCATGGGGGGATAGAGGGGGTGACGGTCGGTCGCGTGCCCTGATCCGACCCAGCAAACATGCCCAATTCGATCCCATGTTAATTAGATATATATGTACGTATATATAGGGAAGAGAGAAGGCGATTAGCTGCACACCAGGGTCCCTCATGATCGCCACCCCATATCAAGCACCTCGCACCACCAACAAAGCAAATTGAAGTAGTAGGTACCTTATCAGTTACACTACATATATTTGGGTTGCAAGAAAGATCCTCATAAACAACCCAAATAAAGTATACATAATATAATACAGGGCGAGGCAAAAGTTGACCTATAACGGCATTTTCAAGGTCATCGCTTTTCTACCTTTGTATAGCCAAATACTAGATAGGCTGCTTAGTTTCAATCGCAAAGTCGTAGATGTTCTATTCAATGTAACAAATGCGTTTTCAAAGTTTTATTACTCCCGAATTACAGTACAGCCAGCATTGTATAAATATAGAGGTCGAATATAACTGTCCCAATTATGATTGATTTAGGGAGTAATTTTGTAAAAACGATTTCACATATAACCTATATATACCTATACAGGGTGTTCCACATAATATGATTTCCTTCTTTGTAAAAAAAATGAAGGTAATTAAAAATATAATCGACAGGCTGTTATTGGTAATAAGGTGGGGCGGATCGAATGG
>JAQFZQ010002582.1:0-13348 GCA_034696005.1 Glomeris marginata | reverse complement strand
CTACCTCAAACCCTCTCACTCCCTTCTCAATAAGGACACGCCCATAAGCCGACCACCTCTCGATTGCCAGCCAATGGTATACGGGTGGTGGTGGGTTTTGGCAAAGGTTGTCCCTCCCTTGCGCAAGGTATAGTTACTCAGGAAAAGTATGACTGTTAATGGAGAGTTATGTCTTTGGTAAAATAGAGGCGTGTACCTCCTTGATTATTGGTGCCATTTTAGTTGTTTACGAATTGTATACCTTCCGGAGGCGTGGCCAAGCAGGCAGCAACCATTCACTATTAGCTCGTTAAGATGCCAATCAAGAAATAATTGTTGCCAATATAAATCTGGATACAGCATACATTCATAGTCGAAACATAAAGTAACTTTAAAACAGCTCTTTATATTAAATCTATGTGAAGAGGACGAACCTGTGCATGCTATCTGATTGTGTACCATTTATTGAAATGTGAGTTACACCCACCTAAACGTTTGATAGCAGGATTCCTGCAACCAAAGCTTTCAGAAGGCATTCAATGTTTCACATCTGCCTTAATCACAGCTTGCTGAAGCTGCTACTTGACAGTTTGTAAGATTTCTGTTGGGGAGCAAGCATGGAAACCAATAGGTTTTGGCAACGACAGAAGAACGTGTATTATACGTAGCGGAACGCCACCTGCGGCACATGGGGCAAGCAATTATCAAGATTGCAGCACTCAAGACGACGTTGAATGTGAATGTGACTCGGAAGGATGCACCGACTAGTAAATCACGTCAAGGCTTGGAGGCGTTCACCCGAAAATCCCAGGCATTTTTCTCCAGGTTGCCGTGTCATGCAGAAATTTCTCAATTTGACATGTTCAAACGAATCCCAACGCTTTGCATTTCACATCATGAATGTTTAATGCAATATGTACATATACATATACACGCATGCACACATGCAGACAGAGACATTGTATGCAAAGTTGTGTTATTAGCTATACTGAAACGTTGTATGGTTGCACAACGACTCGCTTATCAAATTCGGCCCAAAATGCAATGGCTAGACAACATATAAAGCGAAATGCACTTCCGTACACAATGCCAAAGTAGGAAATCAAATTCAGTTAAGGCAACATTAGATTGTACTAACTGCTAATGTTGGTGAAATCCAACAAACCATGTCTAACTGTGCACATGGAAGCAGCGGAGTCATACCTACTGCGGAAGCCATTTATTGGCATCGCATGTTAATCAAAAGAGTTGAATTATATATGGATAAACTTTTATAAAGATCTGTACAGATCTTCAAAACAAAAACTTGAATGTATCTGCTAAATGTGAAATTTTTATCGAGTATGTAGGCTATCCGGAAAGTATTAACCGTTTATTATTTTAAAACCCGAAGCTGTTGTAATGTCAAATGCTCAATAAGAGAACTTTTAATATGCATATTAAAGTACTGTTTAAAATTATTGCCTTACATGTGAAATAGTTGCTTGGCCCTAGGAAAAATAACGTCCACAAAAGATCGTGTCACAGTGCCGCCAGTGTATTGGCTGCGTAAGCATCAAGCATCGTGGCGGTGCGAATCCCACATTTTGAGCATTTTTGCTTACCATTCAATAAACCAATTTCTAAGGACAGTAGCAATTTGGTCTCTTTACTGTAAATTGCTCTTCACATCTTTTAAGTGACTGACATGCCGTTTGACAAAGGTTTGATAGATGAAATGAGGTCAAACTTGTAATAAACTTGCTAAATGCAATGGAGGCAACATGAAAAACAATTTAGCACTGCACTAATTTGTTCACAAATGGCGCTTCATTAATATGACATTTTATTACAAAGGCGGAGTGATGTTACAAGGGATGCGGTATGCCATTGTAAGATCATACCGTTATAAGGGACAAAATCATGGATCCCTTGGGGTGCTGTTAAAGGGAGATGCCACTGTATACACGCAATGAGTGGTTCTATAATTAAAAATTGAAATGCTTAGGAATCAAAAGCTGTATTAATTTGGTCACAATTAAACAATTTTTTAATGAAAAATGGCAATGTAGCAGCATTACTCAAGATTCAACCTTATTTTTCATCTCGATAATAAAAACAAACATCCCATTATATTCATAAAAATTGATGTTGGCATTTGACAAGCTTTTTTAATCATGTTAGCTACAACTTACTCTGGGAAATATCCATTTCCCCAAACATGACTATTGACATTGCACATTTCATACATAATTAATGCTTCATTAATTACTCTCAATTCATCATCTGCGAGATAGATGAACGAAAAAAATCACACTACCAGCATGCAAATTAAAGTGACATGGTCCGCTGGCAAAGTGCCTTCCTTCATTTTATTTATTCTCCCTCCTCCACAAAAAAAGCCCTAGAGGCTTCTTGTGCAAACTTCATTTGCCAAATTTTAAGCAAAGAGCACTTTTATGTCATCACCACCTTCGCATCCCATATAATACCATTTGTCAGATGCGACTACATCTATATCAATGACTATCAAATGCAGGGTTAAAGTAGCTAGCATGTCTTCAGATATAAATAGCAATGTGCATTTAGATTTTAGATGTCAAAATGAGTTCACCTATACTTATGCCAAAAATTTCACATTATTTTACAGCTGAAAATACTTCATCACAGCTGACCTGTAATAAAAATAATTTATTTGTGATTTGAAATCGTTTCCCTGTCAAGTAAACAAATCATAATTACGTTATCAAATTAATTTTTAATTAATATTGTCATTATACTGCATTTAAGTGTAACATGTTGACTAGAGATTGGGATGGTCACAAATCATTGGTGGATTTAGGGAATAGGGGGTGTCCATTAATAAGGTTCTACCAATTGCCTTTCGACATGCAGTTTAAATTTCAACAAGGTAAACAGGAAATGGCCCCAATAAAGATCGCCCATAAATAAAACATGCAATGTTGTTTTGAAATATTGTTGTTATTATACATATATTTTTCATATTTTAAAACAGGTTTTGGTTTATGTAGCGTGGATGCGACTTAGAAACATAAACTACTGTATAATGTATAAAGGAGACAGTTTTATGGAAAAACAGAGAAGAAAGCCGATTGGCCAGTGTAACATTTGCTTTGGCGACCGCAAAAATCATGTGGAGATTGTCTACACAGCTGTCAGGTTGTGGTCCTTGTGACAGGTGTAACACTCAAAACCATCATCATTGCCAGGCCACAGTGCTGCAAACATCAGGTATAGACAGACTAAAGTGGACAATGCAAAAAGTTGTCATCGAACTGTTTCATTTCTTTCCCAAAAAATGTGATAAACAATGTTTTTTAATATTTGGAACGCTGATTCCAATATAGTACATTTTTAGGGAGTTTTCGGAAGTTATTACACAACACCCAAAGATATACAATCTGCACTAAAATACAATAAGCACATGCATTAATTTAGTAATTTACTTAATTACCTCTAACCAACAAAGATAAAAATATTTATAACCCAGACTTTGTAAAATCATCATCTTTTAAATGGCCACTATTTTGGCTTTACTGAATGCGCATGCGCAGTATATGCAGCACCCTCGTGTGGTTTCATGTGTAATTTCCACTTGGTGGCTGTATTACAACGAATCAAGAAATATCCTTAGCTCACACGCAGAACGTTATCAAAATCGATGAACTGTCAAAAAAACATTCAATTGATTTATGCATACATGGTTCACATAATTACTTCTATGCAAATAACAACATTTTCAAAGTTTGCACATGTGCAATCGCAAAATCTCATTTATTGGCCACTTATTTTGAGAGGAAGCAGCAATATAGGGGTCGCTTTTGTTGCCAAGGTAAAGTGAAAACCAAGGGTGAAAACTCACAAGTGATGCTAAAATAACCATCAATCGTTGTTTGGCATGAGAAATCACCCGAAATCACTAAAGTTCGGATTTTTACTTCCTTTATTTTGATACGCACTTAAAGGTGAACTGACACTGTTTTGTAAGGTACCATGAATCTTTATCAAAACGGAGGAAAACCATGAAGAAAGCAAGTGTTGCAACCAAATCTGTCGAAATTAGTATATAAAAACGTTTGCCAGATAGAAGATTGACAAGCATAGATGAACCTCCTAAACTTAATTGTCCCGTAGAACTTTAAATGCTATGTAAAAACCACTTTTTACTATAATTCCCATAGATTTTATTGCAATACTTGCTTTCTTCATGTATTTCCTTAGAAATCTGGACACTATGACAGTGAGGTTTTAATATTTCAGGATCTTATTCATACAATATTCTGTGTTTTATCATATCTTGCAGCACCACCTATCAGATGAATTATAATAGGATCACCCCTAAGATCAGAGCACAGAGACAGTGAATTTTATTGAATTTGTTAACAGACGTATATCGATTGGAAAACTTTAGAATAAAACATACTGTTATATTGATTAAATTGTTCACTACATCATTTATATAGAAAAAAGAAGAAACTAAACTGGAAAACGCCAAAAAAATTATTTCTGCTCAATTAAATGGGCCAATTGATTTTCTTGGCGAATTATTTTCAGCTCGGATGAAGATTAATGGCTAATTTTTGCATTTCTTTTTCAATTCGTGGGTGGTCCGGTTTCAAATTTTTATCAAAATCAATTTTCAATTCGCAGACGAATAAGGGCAGCCCAAGGGATAATTACTATATTATGTACCATTAATATCAGCTCCAGTTAAGAATCTCAAGCGTGTCTTCATTTCTTCCTTTCAACTAATGACAATTTTAAAGCTGAAACTCAATACGAAATAATATTACTGCATTCTTATTTTTTAAATTTTGTTTCAAAAATAATAACAGAACACTACTAAATTCATTATTGTACTATGTAATTAAATCTCGATTAATTTACAACCGATTTATATAGGTATGAAAAAATAAATACTGAACTTTATAGTTATTATAAAAAGTTATAAGTTTAAGAAATAATTCGAAGTTGCATATACTTGTATCTACGAATAAATTCATCTTGAAACCACACTGATATCTACGACTGCAATCTCAGAAGTAGAAAAGAAATAGGAACTTGGTTGAACATGAAGAGTTTGCACTTACTTTGATTAAATATCAACATCGCAATCGAACGGAATTTTCACGAAAATGAGGGAAATTGCTTCTTCATCCATAAGAATAAACCATGGTATATAATACATATATAATTTAATACTGAGGCTACTAACAAACATTATTCATCTGTTGCCATGGCACATCACCTTTGCCGAAATTATTGCATGGACAGTTTAATTAAAGCTGATATCCAATAATATCCTATAATATCGCATTCATTTGAAAACACTTTATAAACTATGTTAACTATGTAGTACAACATAACGAATTTCACATACTGTATACATTAATTAGTATTCCAGTCAAGTCACGTTTAAATATACCTCAATCCTAATGAAGATGTTGTCATGGATATATCAACATTTTACAACTCGGCCAGCAACTATAATTAATAAGTGCTGTGTAAGGTTTCCTGTCTCCAGTGATCGAGTGCAATTAATTTAAGTATCACGAGTAGGCTTAAATATAATCAATCTAATAAGTCAAACATTTATATACGACTTATTGAAACTGTATTTCTTTTAAATTTCAAACCACATCAATGGCAATTTATAGAAAGTGCCTTTAAACATTAAATCAATAATTACTACACAATATAGTATATATACTGTATAGTTCACACCATTCTTGTTGTTTTAAATTAGAAAAGTAAATAATTATTATTGTAGTAATAGTACAAGTTTATTTAAATAGTATACTTCTCTGTATAGCATACTGCTGTATTTCAACTTTGGAACAGCCTAATGCAATGTTGTGATATTGTTCATAGGAATTGGTCTTAGTCAATTGGGGAAGTAGCCTAATAATAAATATATATCTAGGGAAACAATCTGAATTCCCAGATCTAATAACTTACGTATAAGCACAACAAACAATGTGGGTCCTTCTTTCGCCAGTGATAATTAAAGTAAGGGCTATAAGAAATATTATGTTACCATATAGAACAGTACTCAACTATTAGGCTCAAATAACATGCTGACTGCATTCTAAACGAGTAGACAATATTAATATCTAGTTAAGAAATTACTAAAAGAAAATGTAAATACAGTAGTTTTACATCATCCATATAATATAATTATGTATATAAAGTTAATTGAAAGGTATAGGTATCCATAAGTTTAACATTGTTAATTATATCCATTTTTAAATTAAGTCCCTAAAATTATTCTAACTTACAGTTGTATCATGTACTAAATAAGGTCATATTAAACTGACATACACACAATATTTAGTAATGCAAGGTATTTCGACAGGTGACTGAAATGATGAGGATGTTAGTGCCCTTTTAAAGTCATGCATCCAATTGGAACTCATGACACCGATCGATCATTGATCCCTTTTCGATGAACAATTGAATCCCTGGAGTCAAACATGCACGCATATATTACGAACACAATGCATTCATCTGAAAGTGCAATAACATACAAAGCAAACTTGAATGCAACACGGATTTGCAAGCATTTTAATCACAGTGACGAAATTTGGCAACACGGGGGCACAGCAGGATTTGCCTCCTCCTATCTCTGAATCAATCACACACAAACACAGCACCGCCTGCGGAGTTTAAATATTGATTTCAATTAAATAGACATTGCCCCATCAAAAAGACCAACAACCAAACTTTTCTCCCAATATCAACATAATGAAAGCAACATCTCAATATGCAGATATCTACCGCATGGCTACTACATACTATGCACGGCCAAACTCCTGTACTTGCATATCGAGTAATTGGAAACAAATGCAAATAGCTTCAAGACAATGATTGGGTTATATATGGAACCTTATGTGTGTTCAATGTAAACATGCAGTGAAGATGTAAAACAGCTCATTATCAATGTGCACAGTCAGAAGTATACTCGGAGAGCTATTGCTAGCCAGTTGCTTGTCAGCAAAACAGCTGTACAACAAACACTTTCCAAGTTTAAAGCCAGAGGGAATCTTGATACAGCTAAGCAATCAGGAAGACCAAGGCTCTCGAAGCATCGAGATGATGCATGCAGCTTTGCAAAACATATCGAAAATATTGTGCCATTCCATGCAGAAGGGACCTTGCAAATGGTGTACATGCCTCTGGACGAACTGTAAGCAGGCGCACTTAAATGTCATGGGCTACAGGTCATGCAAAGCTAAGACAAAACCATTCATTTTACCTCGATAAGAGAAAATACGTCTTGAATGGACAAAGCGGTATCAGGCATACACCCAAGAACAGTAGGACCAAGTTGTGTTCTCAAATGACAGCCGAATGTGCATCGGGTATGGTGACAACATTAGAACGTATAGGTGTGGAGACGTCCAACAGAAAAGTTTAACGAAGAATGCCTCCAGTCAGTGTCAAATTTCCACTGGCAGTAATGAAATGGGACTGCATGTCCTCATTTGGGATTGGCAAAATGTGCATTTGTATAAACACAGTCAATGGAGATGCTTATTAGTATATCCTGGAACACTTCTTGCTGCCTATTCGATGACCACCTTGTCACAAAGTGGTTACAGGACAGAGATATTAATTTCATTGATTGGCCTCCAACAGCCCAGACCTCAACCCCATTGAGAATCTGTGGTGTTCATTGAAAAAGAATATTTCCAAGATGCACCATCAAACTAGGGACCAGTTGAAGTCTGCCATTGATGTGCTGGGGTCGGATTACATCAAATGAGTGTCAGCACCTTATTAACCAAATGCCCAAGCGGATTAAGGCTGTTATAAAGGCCAAAGGCCCAACTCGATTTTAGTTGTGTTATTATATAATTTTGTCACTCAAAATGGGTGGTCTCATACATTTGTCCGGACACACGGCTGCAATTATATTTTTGTATACTATTCTGTTGTACTTTCAATGTCCACGATTTCCGTGACAACACCCAAGACCTTAGTGATGATAAGCCACAATGAAAATGTTTCTGATGAGTTTGTATTTCCATGTATTTGAACTTGCACTCACGTCTTTCAACATTTTCACAAGTGGTCTCATACTTTTGGCGGGGCTAACAAGTAACTTTCAAACATTATCAGTTTAATACCAAAAATATTGATATTCATTAACATTTTACAGGGTCAACAGTAGGCCTACACATTTAATTGAATACGAGATATTGCAAATTCACATCTTATTGCCACTGCAATTAATTCCATATGCACTTCTTTGCCACTAATTTCATTTTAATTCACAATTTGACTCATACCCTACTGTATATTTCATATTTCTCTTAACTGTTTCAATATTAACCTAAGCTATTAATTTCGGGCAATGGTAAAGAATCCATTAAGAATATATTGCAAAGCATTCGTCTCTGTACATGCAGTTTACTGTCTGTTTTTCAATACATCGTATACCATATATGTACACATAGTTGACCTACAGGAGCAAAATAAATAACAGTATATAATAGTGGTTAGTTAAGGATTTCGATGGATTAAGTAAAGTAAGTATTGCAGTGTTTGCCTACGTGACATACAGCAACATAAGGAAAAGGTCACCAAGTTCACCCAAGTTATTCTATATTGTATACAATATGCTGAGATGTGGGAGTGAATACAAGGACCACGTAGGCACTGAGGGAAAAATAAATCGATATCTGCAACAGGATAACTTTCAGCTTCTTGCACATGCCAGTATGTGTGCGTACTATTTCTGACAAGTGCATTCATATTTCAATCACATCTTATTGAATTTGTATTCTTTTTGCATCAATTCCAATAACTACATAATTTATGTTATATACTCTTATTTTCTTTGCATTCATATCAGGATACGTGAAACTGTATTTCAATATTTAAATATATCTCAACATTTCTTTTTTCTTTTTTGCATTGCTATATACAATTTACAAAATCCTCACTTCCCACATAAGGAAATAATAGGTTCACATGTGAATTTAAACCCTTCACTCAACATTAATGTACATGTACATACAAAATGAGTATGCAATAACTAAGTACATTTATTAGCTAATCAAAGTAATATAGTATACAAAACAGAATTTGGCCATTTTTTAAAATTGTTATTATAGTAATGCAATTGGAGTGATTTAGCTATATGAAGTCTGCAAACATTTTCATCCAAATGTGTGTATCAACTTGATATTCTCATACATATAATATACAAAATGTGATATATTCAAGGCAATTCAAAACGCTTCTGGCGGAAATTCTACATGTATGGCAGTTGGGGACACATAATAATGCAAAATACTTTCCGAGTTCCTATAATATTTATCTACAATAACCACGGAAATGCTCCTGTTATATTAAGGTTCCATGATATTGAAATGATAGCAAAAGCAATTTGCCGATGAAAAAAGTTAGGAAACATCAATATGAGGATATCTGGTACTGTATATTACAGAACTGAAGCCATAGCAATGTAATGAAATCACTTCAGATATGCGTATACTCGTATCAAACAACATATGATTTGTTCCAATTTCGCATTTGTCAAGACTGACTGAAGATAGATAGAAATATATACTGTGGAAGGAATGAAAATGAAACTAGTATTTATGTCTCATACAGTATAATATCCAACTTCCCACAATCCCAACATCAGACTGGATGTTTTGTTTTGTCCAATACCCATCACAAACCATTCTCATCAATATTAACAACTAGTCTACAGTATAATATGGCAACTTGTTTGGTCGCAGTACGGCAGATATTAACAGTATGAGCTTGGATATCCTCAGAATTCAATCTTTTTTGTTGTGTACGTCTGTATACAGTATGTATAGTGTATAACATATAAAAAGATAGGAGAAATATCGTATCACGCACCACAGAGATTCCATGTCTCCAGAGATGAACCAAAATGACAGAAGAAATCTTGTGTTCACTTCTTACTCTTGGCCAAACACAAATTTCACCAGCGACTCAATATTTATTTCATTTCTGCTTCTGGCTCTTCTCCTTTTGTGCGCGATCAAGTGTCAACTTATTATTTTGGACAGAAAATCAATGGTTAAAACTTTGCATTTCATGAGGTAAAACGAACCTCGTCAATTATTTACATTTAAACTCCATATTTTGCGAATTGCGTGTGGGAGTTTTGGAATTTACAATACAAAGATATACATTTGTAATCTTCAATACCGTTCATATTAATTGTTAGGTGCTTGCTGATAAGAAAGAAAGTATTTGTTATAATTATTTTATTTTGTAGACATTTGGCCCAATTCAACAAATTGTAGGTAACCTCATTTTTGGAATATAATCAGATATATTATTTAATTTTTTCAATTTTATCGAAAATGTTTTGCTGGAGAAAAACACTTATGTTCGTGAATGTAAATCATAAATTAATAACCAAAATATAATTCACAAAGTAGACCATAATATATGTGTTAGATGATACTGTATATAAACAAATGAAAACAAAGCTCAACACCGCAATTCACATGTAAAAGAATAATGTTTACTTATAATTATGAGACAAAATGTGAAATAAATTTAATCAATTTTCTGATTGGAAGATATAGGTAACAAGACAAAACCGTGTATATTTAATTGATCAAGTTCTGCTGTTACATATATGTATACAGCTTTTCTCCCGAAAGTACAGTATACTTTTCGTTTGGAGTTGACTATACAGGAAATTTATGTGCTGCAATAAAACAAAACAGATATGCATTTCCCAAGAATGGTGCATGACAATACGCTGTCATATATCATGCAGGCGAATCGATGAAGTTTTATTTAAAAGTTGATTTTGAAACAATGGGCCATTATCTATTCACGAGCCAATTCAGCTGCCTATGGCACCTATCTTGGCTCTTCGTACGAAAATAGTGACCTATATCATGACCTTGCTTTCAATATGCAATGAAAACGCCCAGATTCATGAAGGACCCTGCCATTAACAACGGACCATGCTCTCAATCGGCACTCCATGCAGCTATCTTCCTAATTCATAATGTACACACCACATAATATCTGCCATCTAAAGTAACTATACATTAGGTCCTCGATTTACTAATAATCATTATCGCTTAAAGCAAAACCATGCTTTTCAGGATCTTTGCCCTTTGTAAATTAAACGCAAGGTTGTGCTCCAGCAACATATCAAATTTACACTTTTAAAAGTAACCGTGTGATCAATTCATTTAAGAACAGCCTGCAAATAATTAACACAGTATACAGAATAATCTGTATAATCAAGGTAGAAGCCCATCAAAACAGGAAATTAGAAATATACTGTGTATATTATATAATGTGTCGTCAATTAATGCTGTGCCTCTAACTCTGAAATAAGTTATACCGTGCAAAATAAATTATGTTGGTGATTTACAAATAGAAGAGCACTAGTTTTTCCCAATATACTTATGTACATATAGTTATTAAGTTGAAAAGTAAGTAGAAGTTTCCAAACTGCAATGTGTAACACTCATATTTTTTAACAATCGAAAAAATTACTACCACCTTTATTTATAGAACATCCTGTATAACTTTATGGATAGTATTAGCCAATGCCTGAATGCCTAGGGTTGATTTGGCTACCTACTGAGCACATTCCTGAAATAATTAGATTGGCAAATACAACTTAAAAGCCGTTCAGTCATTGCCTTGCACCACCAGTACGATTGGTTCTCATAGAGGTCAACTTTGCCAGTAATGCGTCAGGACAGGCTCAACCCCATCCTTGACGTTGCAGTTCCCATTTTTAAATGTCATGCAGAAAGAGTTTCTGCTCAACATCTTAAAAGAACGGCGATGGCAAGCAACTTCACGGATGCCAAGTCATCGCTTTGCGCTAGCCCCGAATGGGTTTTTGACTTGTCATCAAATTTGCCATTGCTATTGCAGTTCTTTTAAAAGGTGCCCATATACTCTCGGTTTTATCGACCCTTGTGGCATACAACCGCACAATTAAACACCAGAATGTACATGGCGAAAAACCTAGCCGAAAAAGCCTGGAAATAATCAAATCCTGCCCTTGAACTTCGCTGTCCTGCACCATATCGCAAAAAAATGGGGTTAACTGACGCAAAACGGTTCACATGTAACACATCCAACAATTACTACGTTTACATGGACGTGCCGCAGTCGAAATATTACGTCATGACGTCATTTGTGAACCTGCAGGGACACAGCGGAACTTAGACAAATACCGGTCGTCCAAAGTTCGATTTTCCCCCTGCGGGGTCACAATTTCGAATACATGCTTACCGTCGACGTCATGTAAACGTAGTAAATGCCCGACTGATGCATGAAGCCTAGCTAGATCATATGGATGTGGTGATGAATGTGTCATAGGCATATCATCTGTCCATGAAAGCGGTTACAGTATTGACGTACACGAGTGCCAAGAGCATCATCAAATTCCTTGATCATATCAGTCTAATAAAGCACATTCCATACGTATCATGTGAAGCAACTCACATATTTGCAGTGAATGTAACAAATCTAGCTATAATCAGCCAATTTACAGAGCAATGAGCTAACTGGACGATGGGTAGGGAAGCCACAGCAAGGATAATGTACAAGGAAGCCACAGAAACAGGGATGCGGATAAAAAGCAATCAATCCAGTCAAGGCTATAGTGTAACAAAGGCTAATAAGAGACTATGGAGTCATGTGATAGGAACTTGATGTAACTCACACTACAGTAGTGGGCACCAGAGTCGATGGTCAATTAATCACGGATAGATGCAGATGTACTCTCTAAACAGGGTATACTACCTTGCCGCAATTATGTGATTATAGCATGGCTGGAGGCTCGGCTGGAGGTTGCTCCAGCCTCCAGCCAGGTGGTACCGTTTAGAGAGTACATCTGCATCTAACCATGACTCGTCGACCCTCAACTCTGGTGCCCACTACTGTAGAGATGGCAGTGCGTTGGAAGCTGTGAAACCAATGAGCTCATTGGTGGAACACTGTGGTTGAGATTCTAACCTATCACATGACCCCATAGTCTCTTAGCCTTTCTTATACTAGCCTTGATCCAGTGCAGCAAATTTCCTAATAAATACGAGAGATGCCTCACTGATTTGATGATGCTATACAACTTGCTATACAACATTGAAGGTTACATGCAAGATCATGTGATACAACAGGTGGTGCTGAAGTAGCAAAATGAAATGATGCATGACCATTATACTAGATTCTATTTGCAAGAACCTTATAGGTAGGTCAAAACCAAGGTTGGTAGAAGGAGAGGTTAGCTCATGCAACTTTTCTCAGTGACGTCACCTGAACCCAGCGCCCCAGGGCATGTAATTCTACAATCATCTGAGCTTTGGACTTTGAATGTATGCATGGTATCATCACA
>JAQFZQ010002581.1:0-13353 GCA_034696005.1 Glomeris marginata | reverse complement strand
GTTTACTTTTATTTACTGTATACATTAATGTGGGTTAGGTTACGGTATCTAATATAAACTTAGTACCCAAAAAACTTTGTTTTTTACACGGCTTGTTCATTTAAAAATGGTGGAAATTTTCGACCAAATTAGTTTCAAATCTTTGATTATAATAGAGAAAATATTTGTAATGTTAGTATAAAGTCGTTTTGAATGAGATTTTATGCAATGTTAATTGTTATTTGTATTTGTTTCATGTTTTCTAATTGGCATGCAAACTTTGTGCCCACCCTGTAAATTCAAGATGGAGAAATAATTTATTTTGGAACTATAGAAGTTAAGAAATAGTGCAGAACAAATTAAATGGCTTTCTTTGTCCGCCATTACACCAGTCAGCCTCTTGCCTAAGTAGTTATTGATTAATATTAATTTCTATATTAGTTATTATTTTTAAATGTGTATTTGGCTTTTATGAATAACAATATTGTAAATAATGTAAATATGAACAAGAAGTGATTTACGGATTGCATAGGATTTTTTTATATAAATAGTAGACATTAACACTGTAAAATTGCAGTTTGGGCCATTTATAAAATGTGATAATTAATTAGTTGAATGATATAATTAATTATAAAACAGAATGTAATATTTGATAAAAATGAATTATGTAATTATCCCCACTTGCATGTATTTATTTTTTGAGTGAATTCTCAAGGGTTAAAGTAATATACAGAGTGTAGTTTTATACGTGCAATTTTAAAAATGCATTTTGCAATCCCGGAATCGCATCTGTGAATGTTTTGGGGCATATTGCTTCTCACTCGAGTTGTAAGGAGGAGTGGAGATCAAGCGAATTGCTACAGGGAATGTAATTTGGAACTGGCCTCTTGAGTTTTCAGAAACATTATGCTTTCCTTTCTTTTCCTCTACATAAATCTTTATGCGATGCCACGAATGGGCTCTTAAACTCGTGAGTAGATGTGTGTGTACCACTATAATAATCCAGGTTCAATAGTTCAACGTGCATTTTTATACAGTACAGTGAAATCTGTATTAAGAAGAAACTTGTTAAAGCCACAAATTCTAAAAAAATAATTTTTCTTTGAGATAAAATGGATCAATGCCCACTGTATCAACCTGCCTAATAAGGAAATGTTATTAAAGGTGAACTGACACGATTTTGTAACACCCCATGATATTAGGACTGTAGAAAGAATGATTAAAATTAAAACTATGAGTTCATTTCTTTTATTTTGTAAAAATGTATTACAAATGTTTTAACAGATGGAAGTTTGTGTGTTGTTGGGTCTGTGCAGAGAGGCTAGGAGGGGGAAAATTCTTGTATGGAGAGTTTTTGTTGTAGCATATGCAGTGGGGAAGCCAACTGCGTGAAGGCATTTAGCATGTTTTGGTGCAAGTGGCATGCCATACTCACTGTCCCTGATGTAAATTTTGAGGACCTATTTGAGGGTAAATTTGCGAATTGTTATTTTAAAAAACCAATCGGTGGAAAAATTAGAAAAAAATTGGACTTAGGCAAATACATGTTGTTCATGCATAGGAAATGTTTCAGAGAAATCGGTTGCAGGAAATTTACCCTGTCAGTTCACCTTTAAATTAGTAAAGTAGGCAATTCATTTACAATTCTGTCATTGTTGGTAAGGGTAGCATGTTGGGCATAGTTTCTAGTTTGGTTTAAGAACAATTAAGAACGTTTACACTCGTATGGATTGATATATAAACTTAGTACCCAAAAAACTTAATTTTTTTAAAGTATTTTCTCAAAAGATCTTTATACAAACTACATATACTTACTTACCTTCAATAGAAATTGCTGTTGTCGACAGGGACTTTGTTTGGTGGAGAAAAAAAATGTAAATGTTCTTGGTGAACGAGATTTCGAGTAGATAACACACAAAAACAATTCAGCTCTGTGTATTCCTATGGGAGAGAGTTAAAACTACTGGCAACTCCAATTAACCTCTGCGTGTAATTGCTTACTTGCTTTAATTCTGTGCACAAAACTCAACTCCTTGGAGTAAATAGTAAATAAGCACTGGAATTTAATGCAATTCGGCTTTCAATGATATTTTTTTTTCCCTTGCTCTTAAATTATATCACCAAGAAATGATTCGCAACTTGGCCTATATGTTGCTAACATGAGCATCACTTGTTTTCTAGATCTCAATTAAAACAGACGAAACATAATCCCTTTCTGGATCGAAGCAGAGTAGTAATTAGTGTGTATGTGGTTTTGGAAGAGATCTGTGACCCTAGGGCGTTATTAGTCGACCGCAGATCATTTACCCCTCTGTTCATATTATTTCCGGCTTTTGTGTCACATGGTTTTTGTGAGCTTTGTTCCCATATATTGGTTAGCCTTTAAGCACAGAGGTCTGTTTTTCGATTTATTTGTAATCAATTTTAGGGGATGGTGACAGGTGAACAAGACCAAATCAACTGTCATGTAACATTGGCATGGTTTATTAATGTTTGATACAACATGAAAGGTTTGGACTAAGTTCAGATTTTCTGGGTTAATTTCCAATGACACATATTACAATTTATATAATCTATGCTTCAGTTAATATTGTTGCAGGCTATTGTAATTAAATCTCGTGAAAATTAGAATGATTTTGCTGCTTTTATAATCTTACTTGAAAAATTTGTGCAAGAAGCTGCCCCACCGGAAGCGATTAGGAATGCGTAGGCTACAAATAAGTCAAAATAAATTCACAGTCTTCCTCAAAAATTATGAAGTATCCTTCATTAGACTAATTTTATGTTCCTTGTGAAGTTCCAAATTGGAATTATGGCCCTAACTACAACGATTCAAAAGTTAATTTGGATTAACCTTGAAGGTGACGTTAAAGGTCATGTGCGATATCATTTTCGTTATCCTCACATAAGCCTTCCTATTCACATATTAATTTGGGAAACTGGTAACACTCAACGTTTCACGGATATTTCAAGGGACCCCAACTTTTTGGACACCCTGTATATATACCTATATTGCATAAATTATTAGCCCCCATAATTGGAAAATTAAATGTATTTTATATGCCTTCTTTTAATTAATTTTGGACGTTAAGAAATTCATTGAGTGGATATGTTGATTAAATTAAATCCAACATTTCAGCTGAATCGAGTGTAAAAATTGACTTTAGATATTGATTGAGTTAATTAGTAGTTTGATTTTCCATAAATTACTGTTTTTTTGTGTGCATGTAATTGAATTTGAGATTCAGTGTGTTAATAACATAAATTTTTGGAGCAACTGTTATATGTTCTCCTACCATTTGCAAGGAAGAAATTAAGTGGTGTAGCCTGGAATTAATTTTCTGCGAACTTGGCATCGAATCCATTAAATTCGCATATAAAGTCTAGCTTTTAAAGACTATTTCGTTGTTACATGCTAAGGAATTTTGAAATTGGCATTTTTGTGCATTCTCCTGTGGAAAGGGGGAGGGAGAGGCTTAGCATTTTTGTAAGGGTATGGTAATGTAGTTTCAGAATTACATTACATCAACATTAATGTCAATTTTTTGCCTTGGAAACAGATTTGATTCTCCACTGACTGAAAATGGAGCTCAATTTACAAGTATATAAGGATACATACATACACTAGTGCAAAAATAATGCTCACCTCGTGTGTGAGTTAATATTGAGTCAGACTTTGGGTCTTTGCCGGCTTCTCATACCCTTGTGCTCAATCAATAATTCAGACTTGGGAAGTGGGAGAATGTAAGTGGGCTGGAGAAATAAAAACGTTTTTAGTATGGCTAGGTAGAGAGGTATATATATGCACCTGCATCTGTTGAATTATGCACAACATTTCAAGCATAAATCATGTATAAACAAAGAGACATCTTATTTGCAAATGCAACCATTTCCTAACTCCGGTGTACATGTTTGTCATAGCCACTTCACACGTATTCAGATATATTTTATTATTAATATTGCAATTCAAATTAATGTCGATTAGAAATCTTATGATATACAAAAACTTTTTGAATATAACATAACACGTGCATTATATTGATATACTGCATTTACTGGGTTATTTTATGGTTAATTCAATATAAAGTGGGTTGGTTGCCGAGCAAGCTGCACTGAACTCTAATATAAAAAAATATATGAAGATTTATGTTCATGAAGTTTTATACTGCATACAATACTGTTGTCAAACATCAACAGGCTAAACCTATTACAGTGAAACTTGTGGATTTTGGCCACTCGTGATTCGAAAAACAAATACGGTCAACTTTAACGGATGGTCAACATATTTCAAAATGCATAGAAAATGAATTTAAGACACTGTATACTATTAGTATGCAATACTTGCATACAGACAATGGCAGCCAGAATTAAAATTATACAGTAGTACAGTGCTGGGTTAATAAGCTCCAATCTGGGGAAATTTTGGCGGCCGATATGAAGCCAATTGGCCGATGCTATGACCAGTAATAGCAAATAAATTCTTGCCTATTCACAAGTTTCTCGGAACGTGTTTCAGCTAACAGCCGATAGGTGGCGGGCGCGTCAGTCAGCCGACATTTTGGTGCTGTTGCTGCCTACAGCCAATGAGTGGGAGCGGATGCAACCGAGCGGGGAAAGTTTTCCATTCCGGAATGAAAACGGTACTCGGTGGCAATTACACCACGGCATCATATGATGTGTCAACCAATCAGCTCATTTCATCAACAGCACCACGGTGGACGCATTGATAGCAGCGCCACCACACGGATTTCTCCAGGAAGCTTGCCAAGAAATTTGTAAATAGGGAGCAATTTTATGTTTCCAATTTCTTATACAGTGGTGAACTTTTCGGGTTTGAACACTATAAAAGTATGGCAGCGTACTATAAAATGTGGTAAACATTCAAGGTACGCAGGCGGTCAGATTAAAGACTGTTACACCCTATGTAAATCCTATCCATGGTACTTTTCGGTTCAATGGAATCACGGTCAACTTTGTCAGGTGGTCAACATGTAAGGGTGGTCAAGTTCACATGTTTCACTGTATATACTAAAATAAAATTATATTCATGCAACTCTTGGAAAATATATGGAACTGTAACTTTATGGAGAAAACCTCACATAAATTGATACTGGAAGCTGTAATACTTCACCGGTGACATTGATGCTGTCAAATTTCACATGCTCCTGCATGGCACCGTTGTTCAACTTGCTTCATAAATGTCTATCAGTAATGTTGTGCGTATTATGCAGTAACTGAAGGTTTTTATTAGCCTATCTTTTTCACATTGTCATGTATTATGCCTGCAATGGCGATTCGCATCGCTGAGTTTTCTTTACCGTCTTTTCTTTCACTTTCTCTCTGCACTAGCTATAAGCTCACCTCGCTGATCTTTTTCGGCTTTTCTTCTCCGTTTTTCTCTTGGCTTCTACCAGCGATTTCTGAACGTGCATGCATGTTAGGCAACCATCAAATTCACATCGGTCGTCACAGTTGATCTTGTCTAATTTTTTACGCTCTCCAGAAGTGCAACATATCCAAGGCAAAAAGGAACCAATCCCATCTCTCCTCTCCTCCCCTCAACCTAGAAAACAATAATAAAAAAAGACCCATGCCGTGTTATAACAGACTTTTCCCTGGCATGACGGCAACAAGAAAATCCCACCGAGAAACATAAAAGCAAACATCCGGTTTGGGTCGGTAACATTCTCAGCATTGAGTTGTAAGGATTTTTCGTTTAGAGGATTGCGACCTCTCAGCCGAATCCTTTTCAAAAATTGAGAAAACGTAAAACGATGCACCCATGCATGCATTTCCTCCTTTTCTTTTATCAATTCTTTTCCATTTCCTACATTAACCCACCACAGTAGAACCCATCTAAGTTAAAGGTGAACTGATAGGATTTTGTAAGGCACCCTGGAATATTCACATATTTGTTTAAAATTTATATTGATAAAATGTTTGATATATCAATATATTAGCTTATCTAACAGTTAAAACCATAAATTTCCTATTGCCCTCGTTGTGGTCCTTTTCATTCATAATATTGTGGCCACGCTCTCGGTGCTGCCACCTATCTACAGTTTCTCTTGTTACACCCCACAATGAAAAATATAAAATTTGGTTTATTGCAAATGAGATGACTATAGAAGTGTATTTTTGTTAAGTAAGTGACCTTATAGTACATGTGAATATTGTACGATTTCTGAATAAGGAATTGGTACTTGGATTTTAAATGGCAGTGTGTTGGGATGATAATGAAAGTGGAATCCCATGTGGCTCATTTGTAGATACGAGATATTATATAAAGTTTAGATATGTCCCTACTGTAAATCACAACCCATATCTACTGTAATTCCAGATTTGAATGTTAATTGGAGCGTTAGAAAACCAGATATAATATCCAGAATACATGAAGAATCCATGAAAAATGGCTGGGTTGATTCCCCAATTTTTGGTGCTATACAATATCTAAAAATTTCCTATATCTTAAAACTACAGGGTTGCCACCAACAGGAATTGTGTTGGTCTGAACGGTGGTGGTGCGCTTACCTGCATGGCCACCTAGGTTGTACAGTGATGTCAATATTTTGTGCAGCAGGAAAATTAATAATGCGATTACTCCTCCATTTTACATCCGATTTTGAATCTGTTTTCAGCAACGTGTTTGCAATACCGATGTGAACATTTTCCTAATTTACACTACCCATCCAGCTCGAAAGCTGTCCAATGTAGAATCCGTCTGACCTTGAAGGTATACTTCAAGGTCATCACTGATGTCCCCAACAGATGTCCCCCCCTGACATGTTACAGACCCACAGTTATTACTTTTATTTTATGTCACTTCTTTTCCAGATTATTAAAAAAAGACCAGACTTTTGCATCACCCTGTATATGGAATGACCAGACTACTAACCCATGCACCTACTTGCTAACTAGTATGGAGTAGGCAGAATGACCAATGGCCAAATCCGATGAAGTTTTTAACTCGATTGTCAGAAGTGATAATTTATTACCCTTGCTGAATAGAGAGATTTAGATGGGTCATGTAGTACAGTACGTGACAAATTTATTGTAACTATTTGAACTTGCGAATCGATCACTCGGATCACAGGGGTTTCTATTTTGTGAGTTATGTATACAGCAGGGCTGATATGCTGTTTCTATGCAAATACGATTTCTCGCTGTTTTCCAAATGGTGGACTTGCTCGACCAGCGCCATTTTTTCCTCCCTCTTTGTGTGTACGAATACTGCATATTCTGTTCTTTGGGCGGTGACCTGCTTTCAACTTGAGATTGTATTTCTCTTCCTTACGATAGAGTACCCTTTCTCGCTATATTTTTTACACTATATTCCCCTCTATTTTTTCCACTCTCTGAATACTTTTCGTTCACGCCAACATGGTCACAACCTTCTCTTGAGCGTCAAAAATCAAATTATGGGCTTCCTACATTTCATCCTCCTTTTTTTCCACTGCTACAAATATAAAAGCAGGCGTTTCGTTTTTTCAGACACTGAATGTCTTTTTACTATAACCGACTACATTTTTAGAAAAATTGAATAATTTAACACCATTAAAGGTGAACTGACATGGTTTTGTAACACCCAATGATATTCGGACAGTAGAAAGAATGATTAAAATTAAAACGATGACTTCATTTCTTTTGTTTTTAAAAAAAAAATATAGAAGTATATAGCCTCTTCCAGAGGTCACACTATAATTATGCCCACTGCCTGACTATAATATGTCCTGGTTTCCTGAAATAATGTGTACATACTTCAGTGAATGCATTTCTTGGTTAATTGTTTCCTTGATGACTTGGGTCTCTTATATTTTATTCCAATATGGCGGATGACTACTAGCATTTTCCCACTTCAAAAATAAATGCATTTTAAGCAGTGATATTTATTCTCATCCATTTCCCTGCTTTTGGAGGAACAAGTTTCGATCAATTGTCCAGTTATAGATGTCCCATTGCTGAGACAATCTGGTGAGACCTCCTCCCACTTTCGTTGCAGAAAATAAAAAAGTGCTCGTCCCTCTTTGCGAACACGTCATTGGAGGTCTTTACTTTTACAGACGGTTAAATCCGTGAATGTCCTTCCAAGTTGAACAGAGTCCATCCATTCGTTTCGCTCTCTTTATCGATGCTTGAAATCGTGGACGGAAAAATAAAAAGAGCAATGTAACTAAGATTGACCCCGATCTTGATAGTCGATTTCGATGAATCCCTTAGGGTTAGTCAGTCGAAAAGTGCTTGGGTTTGAATCTCTTTTCAAAGGTATACCCTTGGTGCGACAACTTTTATTGTAGGATTTGTTGAAAATCAAAAACTGTAGATTCATGTTTGCACCCCAAACGCATGCTCAGACACCCTAAACAATAATATGTACCACTTGAATGTATCGGCGAATTCTTGTTTGCTCAAAATTTAGGAGCAAGTAGACCAATGACACTGCATAACATTTTGCCAGAAATTTGGAAATGGACAAACGGAAATAATCCGTAAAATTCAGCATGCTTTTGGTGAAGATGCAATGGAGGTCTTTCAAATTATTCAAATGTTTAATGATTTTTTAGACATTCGAATGTTTAATAATTTTTGGACAGATCCGCCGAACATTTGTTGGACAGCAACGCTATCCGTCTTCCACTGATGCAACCATATGTGTTGCAAGGTCGTAAAAAAACACACATACTCCTGAATGTCCCTTCTAATCCTCTGGCAAGTTTTATGATTAAATTGTAATTGCGAACTGAGAATAAAAATAAAGTCGGATACTTTTTGGACATCCCTCGTATATTTTCGATAAGACACTTCCAGCTGCTGAATACCTTGTCTAGTAGCATTGTCGATGGCAAGTTTCATGTCAGTATCCTTTCACTGCATCAGTAATTAATAATGCAAATACGTACTAGACGCAGTCAAAAAGTTAGTTGCAATAATTTCTAAAAAAAGGTAATGCACTAATCCGGTTATCCTAATTTTTGTTACAAAGTACATACCTTTACCTATTTTCCGTGTAATTGCCAAATTTATTTATTCACTTGTGTTATTGTGGTAAAAGTTTTTCTACGCCATCTTTTAAAAATATCCGTCCAACTGTAGATAATCATTTTTGAGCCCCATTTTGGACCTTCATGTAGTATTTCTTATTTTAGTGGCATTACAAGGATGTTTTAAATTGCTGACAAATTGTGACAACCAGAGATGTTGTGGGTATTAAAAATCATTGTATTCGAAACATGTGTTCCAAAATAAATAGATTTTTTTTAATTATAAATATCCAGGCATTGAGATAAAAGATTAAGATTTTAGTTGAACTGTAAGTATGGTTTAATTCTTGACGATGTGCCCTAAGAGGTTTTGTCCTTTACTCTGGATGTGATATCTTTAATCTGGTTGTTTATTGAGAAGATTTAAGATTTGTTGCGACGATCTTTTATCGGTTCTGTCGGATTTCATGGTGTTCATTGTCGTTTTTTTTTTGTTCTGTTTGCAGAGTCTTGCGCTGCTTGTGTTACCATTCTTGCCAGCTTCCAACCTCTTTTTTCCAGTTGGTTTTGTGATCGCTGAAAGAATCCTTTACACACCCTCCATGGGATTTTGTATGCTAGTAGCCCAGGGACTCAATCTAATCAATAGGAAAAGGTAAGCACACTCTTCTCTAAATCTCTCGTCTTCACAATCCTTGCAGTTTTCCGACACCAACACTTCGAAATTTATTAAGACCTTCTATGTATATTGCACTCAATCCATATGTCATGAAACAACATTTTAGGTATAGTATATAGATACTTTTTGTGGTGTGTAAGGAAATACCTATTTATTATATTTATCTTCTAACAATACTAGGCTATATACATATGAATAATGGTTGATTAGAATAGCTGAATGTTGTTTGTATTAATTATATTATGTACTTGGGTCCAGTTAAATTTTCTGCAATTAATGAGGTTAAAATTGATTTACAAAATTAAATGTAACAAATTCTGCTGTAATTCAGTAATTCTGGGGTTCATTTTGATCATGGGTTTACATTTTATAATCTGTTTTAAAGGTGAACTGACAAGGTTTTGTAATGTACACTGAAACTTTATTTAAACGATATAAAACCATTATTAAATCAAGTTTTGCAAAAAGTTTCAGCAGAAATAGATTAAAAAAGGGGGTAAATTAAGTTAGGAGGTTCGGAAATTGCTATCTGACCCTCTATCTGGCAATCATACCTATCATATGGTATACTGACAGGTGGCATATATGCCTTACAAAACCTTGTGTGTTCACCTTTAAGTTCCAAAAGTTTAACTTTATATGATATTTTTACAATATGTGCCATATTTTCATAACATTTTCACAAAGTTCTTCATTGAACTATATAATGAAATTCGTTATGTAAAAGTTAAATATACACATAGTTTTCCAGTCTGATTGGACATCTGATACAATGGAATTATGTGAAATTCTCATTATTCAACCTGGAATGAAACGCCACCCTAGTTGTAATTATATGTGGTCTGGGGAGCAGTTGATGCTTTTGTCCCTCATAGTTGGCAATATAGTGTGAAATACAGAAACTGAGCATGCACGAAATAGCATGGTGTGCATATAGTGACATAGTGGTGGCAGAGGGAATCATCCATTCGTGCAAGTTGAATTGCGGTTTTGCCAGTTTGCCATCGGTGGTCTCTACTTCAGTGGAGCGGAAAAGAGATGTGCAACGCCTCCAGCCACCCAGTCCCTTTGCCCCCAAACCATTGCGCAAGGTTACACACATACACCACATCCCCTACATTATATGCCAACCTTCATATTGCTATGTATGGAAAGATGGGAGAGTACAGTGTGGGCGTAACCATGGTTTTGTGGCGCCTTTTGATGAAAGAGTCCTGTGGGGGATTCCATATGAATATTGTGCTTCCATACAATATATGAAGTTATATAAGGCACATTTTTGTCTCCTGTTATACTGGTGGGACATGCTCTCAAATTGCTTCAGGGAATTCCTACATACTGGGTAATTTATAAATGACCTAAGGGTGAAGTGCAAATGGTTTATCTGTTATGATGAATACAGATATGAGATAAAATATACTATAGTCCATTATGTGATAGTCATTTGATGCGAGATAATGACATTATTTTGAGGGTTAAAATTTTATTAATAACAAAAGCTAGGGGCACTCGAATTTAGTAGTGTTGTACCATTTTTTAATTGTGACTAATTGTAAGTTATTTTTAATTATCCATTTTTTGGATTAAACCTATATTTTTAACTTCCCTAAATGTAATGTGAACTAACATGGGTTTGTTAGTTACCATTCGTAGTATAAAAGGGTCATTGACCGACCCGGAAGTGATGTCATGCCCAAGTAGGTGGGCGTGGTCAATTTTCGCCTTTCTGTGATTGGTTGCATTCCCACTTGCATCAAAGGAATTGGGAGGGGTCTGTTAGCTTCAGACAGGATTGAATTAATAACCAATCACAGAAGGACAAAAATTGACCACGCCCACCTACTTGCAGTATGACGTCACTCCCGGCACTCGATAACTCCCCTACCAAAACTACTACCATTAAACTTAACCAAAACAAAGTAAAACGATGAATAAAACAAGTACTGTAACAAAATCCCTATGTAATCATTAAACAATAACTATAATTAGCTATCAAAATTTCAACATTTTACGTTTATGATGTCAGTAAGGACTCAAAAACCTCAAAAAGTTAACTTTGCTAGTAATTTTTACTGATTTCCACAGAGATTGTGATTGAGCTGAGGGTGGCTTCAATAGACTTCAATGACTTTATATTCCCTGTGACCTACATCTTCATTTCTTATGAAAATCAGCTAACCAAAAAATAGGATGCCTTTCAGGGAATGCAATTGCATGGAGAACGTGTGATGTTCAGTCACATTGGCAGGTTGATTGCAAAAAATGTTCGCGTTGATTGCAATCCGTTGGCAGCCATTGAACTTGATGGATGCACCCCTCTGTTCACCTCATTGTCGCATCAGTGCCCTATAGCTTACATTTCGAATTTCACCCTTAATTCGAAATATTTTTTTGTGTACCATCTATTATATGGACATGGGTGCATTCAAGTTTCACGTGAACAAATAAAGTGAATTTGCACTGTTTAATGAGCAACATGCACTGAAAATCTGCTCTGCCTATGAAGGGCGTTCTGAAAGTTGAAATATGTATCATTTGCTGCAACTTGTCGTGAGTGGTGTTTGTTTGCAGGAACATCTTTAAGCTCATTTTTACCCAACTTCTACACATTCTAGAAAACTTGAATTTGGTGTACAGATCAGTCTCGTAGTACATTTCAATGTATCAGCATTTTGATACGATTGTTAGTCCAGATTCGCGGGTATTTCACTCGCAAAAATCGAAGCGAGGGTAGCTGCAAGGGTAGCTTCATTCTAAAAATATTAATTTATTTTAAAACAAAATCTTTTCTGCTGGACCAATGCATGATTTGTAAAATCATATTTCAAAGACAGTAATAGTAAAAATGTGTTTATTTCTCTCATTGTGAGAGAGACATTATTTTTTACTGGTAAGGATCACTGTGCTGCAATAATATTATCGAAAGTGTATACTCTAGCACTTATATGTAATACTATATACAATGCAGCATATGGGAAATGTATGGCATTTGTTATAACGAAATATTCCCTTTGAAATCGGATTTCTCGCATTGGTGGAATTGATTCCCTATTGTAACTCAGCGCCGCATTAAGAGCAATCGATATACGTTTTTCTGCGGATAAATTATTGCTTTCAGATTGCCAGTCACGTCAATACTTTGAGATCATCTTCAATTTCGCTTTCACATTTGGCCTATACCATACCAAAAATACACTAGTACTCTTTTTTTTTTTCTCTCTTATTCGGATAATACTATAAGTACATTGAACATGACAACAATATCAGTTATATAGTACCATAAGACCACCTCCTATAGATTGCATACCTACCATAAGGGGGAGAACATACACAAATGATATATTTTGTTCTCTATTGAAACAATTAAGTTTTCCATATTTTAAATAGTGTAATATTCCATTAATTGCTTTTGAATAGTGCGGAGAAATGAATAAATAGACGGATTTTGATAGAATGAAATCGATTGTAGGTAACCAAAACTTGAACAGGGGGACAAATAGGAAATAAAGGGTTCCAATTTGCTGTATGACCTTTGCTTCAAGGTCATCCGTGTTCTAACTTTTGAAGGCGACTCTAAATGCTAAAACCCTCTAAATACATTGTTCCATAAGTAATAAAAGGAATCCGAATACCAGGGTGGAAGAGTGTGTGGTTAGGTGGTGCAGCTGCCGTATCCCTCTTCGTTAGAAATTGGGCAAAAGTATGAAGGTCGTTCGC
>JAQFZQ010002580.1:0-13354 GCA_034696005.1 Glomeris marginata | reverse complement strand
AATGTGGGTTAGGTTACGGTATCTAATATAAACTTAGTACCCAAAAAACTTAGTTTTTTACACGGCTTGTTTTAGCACTAAAAATCATCTTGTTTGTACACAATATTTTTTTTTCAAACTTCTAAATTGAGTGACCATGTTTGAAAGTGCGCAATGTATGTGGTACCAGGGGTCGACATCATTCTGGTGGAAAGGAGAGTAGGGGCTTCGTCCATTTTTATAAGTCCCTATTTTTGAAATAACACCCCCAGTTTGGAACAGCCTGGTTACGGCCATGATCAAGTGTGTACAAGGTTTTGCTCACAAGTATCAAATTGAATTCTAGTATGCCTAAGCTTGTATATAATTTTCAAACCATTTGAACATTATAGTAGGACAGCTAAAATTGTATGTAATAAACTAATTACAGCAAACGACTAGTACAAAACATTTTGAAAGTTTGGAAATGAACTTTGGTTTTCTTGTCTTATTTCTCTTCTTTGGGTCACAAGAGCTAACTCAATGTTGGACAACCGAGACTCTACTGTATCTTCATACAGCTCCGACTTAGCATACCAGTACAACACAAATAACATTAAATTAAATAACTGTAACAGACCTTTTTTCTTTCCTCACAGCACCCAGAGCAGTAAAAGCATGAACGCCATTGGTAAGCAGATCCAGAGATAAAGCAGACCAATGCGGCCTCAACCCATGGGAGACCAACAGTTCAATCCTGGCTTGGCAATTGCTTAAAATGTCTGGTAACTTGATGGGCATCAAACTGCTGGGACATTCATAAAAGAAGCTACATAAAACCTGAAATGATACGCTCACATTAGATGTTGGTACAACTTGCACTTACAAAATAAAATGAAAAGAGTTTTACCTTGTAGCCAACTAACACAGGGGCAAAAAGTGAAGTAAATAGTTCGATGACTGCATCAGTCTCCCTCCATGTTATTGCGCCATCGTGTACATGGAAATCGCAAAGGCGGCTCAAATTATTCAACGCCTTTTCAAAATTCTGCCAAAAATTAACTGTTATTATTACTCGAGCAGTGAAAAGATGTACTCCAGTGAATAACTTACATGGGAAGTCGCATCCTTTTCAAAGATGAACTCAAACTTCAGCAATTTCTCCAGGAATGAATACTGTTTCCACAACCATTCTGAAAACAATTAACCACAAATTAGTAAACTCCATTCTTAACATTTACTCCAGACTGCATTATAATAAAGAATATTAATACCTGTATCAACTTGATCGCTTTGACTAGATTTCAATGACAACAACACCATGGATTCGTGTAAAATAATATGTAACAGCTGATTTGTATAAATGGAAAGCAAAACATGGGACACTGCACTTGCTAAAGTTTCATCTGTAAATTTATGGCCTTTAAGATTTCCACATTGATTTGAACAGTCATGAACCTGCAAATGTAACTTTCAATGTAACCACTTCATATGATTATGTACAATGCACCCATTAATTAATAGCTCTACCTGTACAATCTTCACCATGCCATTGTCTGCAAGATAAATAATGTTACGATGAACCGCAAATTGTTCCATAAGAACGTTGTCGATAAGAGTACGGTCTGCAGGAATTAACTTTTGTAATCATGTAAACAGTAAGCATTGTTTACAATAATACAAATCACTAAGCAACTCTCTAACTTGGCCAGCTTATAGCAGTTGTCAATTGTTCCAAAACGGACTTGAGCCACTCGACCTCATCGGCAAGGATGCTGAAATGGACTTCGGGGAATCCTTTGTTGACATGGTTGACTAGAATAGCAGATATGAGAACAAATGGTGAGATAACCATCAGGTTCTGGTGAACATGGACCACATGATAAGCCAGCTCTTCCGTTAATATCAATTCCTCCGCTGTCAATGGCGAGAGAAACCTAACACAGGAAAAATATATTATTTTATCGTTTCTTCAAGATAAAGATCAATCTTAAATACCTTGGTCCGAAATTGTGCACACCACGTGGAATTCTCTCTCGAAAGAAATCCCAAGCAGAGATTGGGCTTCCAATTTTCATGAAGATTCTTCCATAATCATCATTCAGAATGGTCCTTGCTTTCAGTAGGCCCTAAGAAATTGTTTACATGTATAAATTAATTGGTCAGATATGTGCGATGTAAGGTACATAAATAATATTTAGCATTATTTGAGCACCTTGGTAGATTCCTTGGGTTTTGGGACACCAAGCAACTCATATGCATACAGCACTTCCTCCAACGTTCTCTCGTAACTCACGGAAATTGGCACAATTACAACATCGGGTAATTGAGATTTTAAAAACGGCTCCAACGCTGTGTTCAGAAATCCTTTCAATGAAACAAATATTTACCAGATTAACGTTTGATTAAAACATGACACATTTTCACATGATCAGTAAACAGTAAATTTGTAATATGTTCGAGAACCAACACATTATAATCAAATAAGTACTATTGGCACATTAAAATTATATAATCTTCAAATTCCTTAATTTTTCAATGTTTTTCAGTTGAATGACAACCCCTGATGTAACCAAATAGTATTGTCACTTAGCTGCACATTTGAAAAAGTTTCTTGTAATGGAATGTTATCTGTATTATCACCACTCAAGTTATTACATGTATCACATTCAGAGATTAGGCAACACTTAGCAGTAAGTACTTTCTAGATAAACAATTAATGTATACCTAGTTTTGGTACAAGTGATTTTCCACTTCGGCTTCGTGTTCCTTCGACAAAAAACTCCACCGGGGCATCTCCATTGATCAGATGTGTGTGAACATACTCAGTGAAGACTGCCCAGTACAATTTGTCTTTGCCAAATGATCGACGAATGAAGAAAGCACCAGCATTTCGTAACATTGTTCCCATCAACTTCATCGACATGAAATCTGCCACAGATGAGATAGAACATTTGTCAGCATCTTACATGTTATCATGAACTCATTCAAAAACATTGAAAACCTTGTCCAGCTGCAACAGCAGGCAATGGCAGATTATAGTGAAAACACACATACGACATTAACAGGAAATCTGTGTAACTTCGATGAGTTGGCATCAAGATGATAGGCGTTTCTGGTACCAATTTACGTATCTGTAATAATGCACACGTTGCAATTAAGTAATTCAAATAAAAATCACGATCAAATACAAACTTTTTCAATGCCATCCCGGTTGACGTAAATTCCTTGGTATAGTTTCTTCATCAGTTTTGCCAGGAAAATGCCAAATATTCGCACAGTACTCAATCCATAATTATGTGCCATCTCTTCCAGGATGACTTTCGCTTCTTTTTCAACATCTTCCCTCGATCTGCGTTCTTCAGAACAAATCTGAATAAAAGTACCAAAACACACTTGCATTAAAATGGGTGTTAAGTCACAATTAAGCGAGGTAACAGGATTTCACACCATCTGGTGAACTGTTGTCTTGATTATATACTCACAATTCATTCATATGATTTTACATTTTAACATTTTAAGCAAGCACCAACAAACCTGTGAAATAGCATGTTGAACCCGTTCACTGACGAGTACGTGTTCTATTATTTGTTTCGGATTTCTGGCAATTCGCGTTTTGTAAACTGGTGATGTCCATTCTCGAGTCACCCATCTCCAATCTCCATGTACACGTCTGTCTTTTAAAATGTCTTCATCCATTTCACATCACGCTCTAGTTTAATCACGGGTTTAATCCCACTTCATGGTAATTGGTTTCCTGCATTAACAATCAGAACAGGAAATTAATTCTGAAAATTAGACGATAAGAGCCAAGGATGGGATAGAAGAGGAGGGCCGCAGCCACGCCTCACTCACAAACCGGTGAATTAGACCTTTGAACTTCGAAACGAAATTCAAATATTTATACAAAATCTCAAATAATCAAAGCATCGAATGTTAAAACGAAGATGTACTCTTCAATAATCACCTTAAATGAACATAAATACACTCATTAGGAAGGAAAATGAACCTACTTGCGTAAAGGACGGACGATGTATTCAAAAACAGGCATCGGAGACAGACAAAACAAACGGAGCACTCCCATTTTAGAGCGAGCAACGCGCCCGCTCTTCTTTCATTAGCGGATCTATAAAATGGGGTATTCCCATTGGTCAAATAGGGGCGGGTAAATGCAAGCCGGCAATATCTCCACCAATGAGATTCCTAGTACACATTTGGCCTTCGATATGCTTACATGACGTCACGGTAGTCACGTGTTTCCAATCTGTTCAGCACATTTGTTTATGCAATATTTGCAAAGGTCAAAAAATCATTGCCAAAAGTGAATGAACATTTACTCTAATAATTTGATAAAAAAATCCATATGGATTTCAAATTATAACTTCAATGTGAAAATCTTTTGACATTTCTAATAAATCAATTTGATCCAAATTTATGAATATATTTACAATGTGAAATCTTGGACAAGGTGAAACTAAACCTTGGATAATTTTTCATTTGCGGCATTTAATATTATATTGTAGACAATAAAATTATTCATATATGGTAATTTCTTACATACGATTATTATATTGCAGTACCAATTTCAATAATCATGATACATTATATATTATTGTACAAAGGGAAATAAATACCTATGTATATAAAGAAAGTATACAATATATCCGATCACTTGATTAATAAAAATAAAACCTCATATTGCACAGCTACAGGGTATGATACGGGATGATGCATAAATGATGTACATCAAAAATCAATTAAAAGTGCGTGACGTCACGCACTTTTAATTGATTTTTGACATGGGCAAAAGGATTAGGTAATCCTTCCTCAAACAACTCTTGTTATTACTATACCAAAAAATGGGACCATGTGCAAAAATATCACTAAAAAAGTCATGTGTCATCACATTTCATATTACCGCTTTGCCACAAAATGGAGACACCCCCCCCCGCCCCCTCTTAAACGTGACATCATTTATGGATCATCCTTTATTTTCTTGTCATTTTTTCATGGATTGGACATGGAGGATACATTTGCTGCCCATTCATCTCTTCCATGGACCTGAACAAATTAAATAAAACAATTCAATTCATATTACATTACACGTGAGAATTGCGGACATCTGTTACCGAGACATTATAAATACCTAAGTTGGTTGTGGGCTAGACCTATTTCCCTCCAAGCCTTTTTCCTGACATCTCTGCATTCCCTCAGAAGTCTGATCATGTCTTCCGGAATATTGCCACTGAACTCTACATCAGAATCGGGTGGTCCGAAATGCCCACTTGACGAACCGTCCGACACTGGACCATTCCTTGATGAACATGTACAGACTTTTGCTTGAACTTCACCAGAAAATGAACTCGTGGCCCCTGGAATGATTTCAATTTCGTTGCACTCGCAATGTCCCCTAGGGTCCATGTCCAAAGCATCACAATGTATCGATCCATTCTTTTCCCTCCTCATACTTTTATGCCGTTTTTCCAACATATCCAACTTAGCTTCCAGAGACCCACATCTGCCCTCCAAATCAGATTGACTCAAATCGATCAGCATGTCCACAGGATCCTTCCATGTCCAAGACACTCTCCTTTTGGATGGTTCACTTTTGGCTTTCATAGATTCCGTATCTACACTGCTGTTGCTTTTTGGGATTGTTGGAATCTTTCTGCACGACTGTGGAAGGAAGCCTGGTGGAGCTGAAGTAGATGGTGATAAAAACGATGAAAACCCATGTCCAGATGGCCAAACTTGTTGTTCCCAGTAACAGAAACTCTTTTTGAGGTCTTCATCACTTTCCCCTCCTAATACATTGTTCATTATGTGCCTTTGCATCTTTTGAAACGGACTTCCGGGTTCGGGTGTTGTAGCACTTTTATCATCATTTGAACCTTTTGGAGTATCAGAACTGTGTGGATTTTGTCGTTCTAATACTTTATCAACATTTTGTCCATTGCTTTTAGTCTCCTTGTTCTCCATTTCGCGTGGTTTATTCACAGCTATTGCAACGTCACAACTGCCAATGGTCGCAGTTTCCACATTTCTATGAACGTCAGTGAGGAAATTATTGGATACACTGGATTCACAAAATGAAAAGGACATCTGCAGATTCCTCAAAGTGTTGCTTGTTGTACCATGGAGCCCAACAAAAATCCCTGAATCAAATGCGTTCAATCCTAATGTCCCTTTTGGGACACTTGATGGCTGTCTCTCCTGTCCAACTGATGACTCCTTAGTGGTGTCTTCTGCAGGGATGGTTACAATATCTTTTTCTGCACAAGTGCTTGATGATGCATTATGATCTCCTGAATCATCTTGCTTCATCTTGCCCCGATGGGTAGCATCAGGAATCTTCTCTGGATTACCTATGAACAACAATTTGTATTTGCAAAATATCACTAACATTTCCCCAATATCCACTTGGATTATACACACCTATGACGTCTAAAGTAGACTGCGAGTAATCCCTGATGCCCCGAAGCTCCTTCCTGTCCAGTGATGTCCGCAAACTTGCAGCAGGTGAGTCGCAGCACTTCCCAGAAAGATCTTCGTCACTTATTGAACAGATCTCATCGTTGGAATTGGATAACTTGGGAAGAACTGAATAAGTCTTCCCTAAGTTACGACTGAGTGCAGACAGTTCTTGCGTCAATGTATCAGATTCATCTGATGGAGGAAATCTGGTACTTGGCTGAAGTTGCTGCTCCCATGTATTACTAAACCATTTGTCACCAGAATCCGTTTTTTCACACTGTAAAATATCACAGCTCGGCTTCCAGTCAGCTGCAGGACCCAAGTAGACAAATGTCAGGCTATCACAAGAAGTTGGCCATGTTTCAAATGTCTTTGACGAGCCTCCGAACCGCGTAGCAGTTTCATCAAGTTCCATGTTAAGTCTTGTTAAACTACATTCTTCATCTTCCAAGCTATCTGTTGTGATGCTTGGGTCAAACCTACTCGACCAGACCTTGTTAATATGTGCTTGATCCAACAAGTCACCACTTTGAAAACGAAGGGGATCCTTGACGGCAACATTGCCGAATACGCCTCTATCGCAACGAGATAATAGATAGCAAGATTCTATTTCTTCTGTGGTTGTGGAAATGTCAGCATTGATTTCAGAATGTCCATTAGGTCTACCATTGTTCTTAAACATCCCATCTTCGCAGCTCAAACGTGTGGTGGAGTACGGTGATGGTAACGCAGGTGGGCTCGCGACCTCCAACCGATTTAGCCTTTGGATCAGTCCAACTTTCTTGCTCTGAATATGCGAATTACTTGGTAATAATTCGTCTTCTGAAGTACTATCCCATCCAGTAACACATCTAGATGGCAAGGCTTTCTTTCTTTTCTTGCGCCGCTTCTGCATTGCGATCATCGCGTTAAACGCCGTCGTTTTGCGCCGGCATTTTCCACCTTTAGCAGTCCAATTTTCTTCATCAGTAGAGTTGAAATCAGAAGTTTTCGAACGGTTAAAGCATTGATATCTAGTATCAGCAGTTGGCAATTCAACAGAAACCTTGCTTTCAGGTGAGCGAATCTTCACGTCAACCGTGCTGATTTTAACTTCACCTTCTTCTGCGCAATCTTCCTCCGACTTCCAAGAATCTGTGACAATGTTCTGAATGTTCACCATTGCATTTTTATCCAAGCTTTCCAAACTGTCATGCAATTCATCGTTACTTGGCACCGATTCTTCTGCCGCGATGCTCTGCGCCGCATCACAAGCTGCGCGCATTATCACTAGCCTTAAACCTTTGCAGTTCTTTTGTTTCTTTGTGTTGACCCCTGTAACCACTTCTGCACTGTCTTCCGTTTGTATTTCCGACACCGTTTCACTTTGTGGTGGAGTATTTTTTGGTGTCAACGCAACAGTGGATGCAACATCAGCAGCGTCCATTTCTTCGCTTGAACACGGGGAGATTTGGTTATCTTCAGGGATCAATTCTGATGTATTGTTTGCCCCTTTGTGAAACCAATCTTCAGCTACAGATTTACACTCTGGAATATCTTCGCAGCTAGCCAAATCGCTCTGACTGTCCCCCAACAATGAATCAGCATTTGGATCTTTCAATTCAGAGCTGGCAACATCTTGTTTAGGTCCAGCAGTTCTGTTATGTCCCCATTGCTGAAATCCATTGTCGTTTTTTGCGTGAAACGGATAAACTTCAGTGTTGTTAGATTTAGGTATCGTTTCATGTTCTGTGCTGGTACAAAGAAAGTCTTGGCCACTTTGAATTGATTTTGAACGTCTTGGTAGCTGCCAAGGATCCAAATAACGCAAGGTGATACTCTTGCCTAGTTGAATAACATCTCCTAATACAGAGCAAAGAGTAGCCAGTGAGTATATTTATTACTTCTAAATGTACTTAAAACCTAATTGATTTCATGACAATCTTATGAAAACAAAGTTTAGTACGTTGCATTTTGTTGAGAAAATCAAGGTAATTTTATCCACTCATCTAACATCTTACATATTTATGCTTTAAATATACATACCCAGTGAAACTTTTGCAGGTGAAGCAATTTTTACACCATTCAGTAAACAGAGTGCACCAATACTCGGTGTCAATGTGGCAATTCGATCTTCCAAATGCAAAATGCAATGTTGTTCTGCTATATCTTCACCGCATATACCTGAAATAAACTTACAATATAATAACGAAAATCCCAAATCCACAATTACAGGTGGTGAATTAAGAATCGGGGACTTTACCATTTAAACAAAACATCTTTACTTTTGTACAGTATAAAATAAAATACTATTATTGCATTTTAAACTAACATTTTTGTATCTCGTTTGCCATCTTATTTATAATCTTTAGCTCAAATTCAAGTAAATGTGTATTATTTTGCAAATAATGCTATAGCACATGGTTAAATGCATATTTCTTTTTCAGTCCACCCTGCATCGTAACTGAATGCAAATTGGTACAAACTTATGTCTGGAATATTATGTAAGCTGCAATTACTGTTCCCAACCATCATTTTACCTTCCTGAAAGAAAAAACAAATTCTAATGAACATGTTAACATCAATTGATAAATTAGAAATTGAATAGTACACATACTTTTAAGTAATAAATATGTACACCACTAGTGGGCATATCACTATTGATGCCAATTAAATATGGCATTTCACAATCAACAACGTCGTCCATAGAATGTTCCCTTGCAAGAAAACTGGTAAACTATAATAAAAATAAATAGCTCATTAATTATAAACTATCAGAATGACATATGCAATGATAAAAGTTCATACATGCATCTGATGCTGCATCTCTTTCCATTTTTCAAACCAAGTGCGAGTCAATTCTTCAGCCTAAATAATTATAACAATCTATTAAATATTTCCTCATCAAAACTGAATACATTTTACCCTTTTATAAGTCACCTTATTTTCATTACGGCTGATGATTTGACAGACAGGCCACTTCTCCTCTGAATGGTTTTCAGGATCATTCTGTGAATCAAGTGTTCAATTAAAAAGCTGCAATTTACATTATATAAATATATTACCATGTATACCTGAGTATTTGATAACATTGCCCTCAATCTTTCTATCTCAGCACGCAGTTCTCGGATTAATTTCACACTTGCATCTTCATTTGTTATTGGCCTGTTCACAATGCATTTGGCCCTTTGTGCGTACCGAAGTGTGCTCAGAGTTTCACTATACGATACACTCGCCGGAGAAATTGCTAGTTTAACCAGAAACATCAATGTAACTAGTATATCTATAACTCAACTTGGCAAGTAAACTTGAACTCGATCTTACTTGCTAGCATAAAAGTTTTTGCATTCCCTCCAAGTGAATCCTTGAGGAGCCAAGTGAGGACAGAATCCCTGTATGGTACAAATGCAACTCGAGGTTTCTGACCAGGGCTGCCAACAGGTGAAGCAGTGGACGTTGGGCATCCTGCACTATCACCAGTGCTGCTTCTTGAAGAACTGGTGCTCTCCAAGCTCCAAACGGACTGCGATTTATCAGCTGTACGTACAATATATAGATTAACCATATATATTAATTACTCCTGAATATTGCCCTCGATTGTCATACAAACAACACAATTACCTAAAGAACATATAACATTGCCTAGTGCCACCAACGACTTGTTTATATTGGCACCTTCCTTCAGTCTGGCCCTACTCAAGTCAGATGTGGCCCTTTCGCTGCCAGCTAAATCTACAAGGTGGATTTTGCTTGTCACTTCACTAGGAAATTCTTCATCTAGACGTGCCTAATGTCAATGATATATTCATTATACATCTATTCTGCCTACAAGTAAAATAAGACAGCTTCAATAAGTATTTACCTGTGTAAAGTAAATGGTGAAAATGGCATGACTGCGGCTGCTATAGTCATGCATGCGTGTAGCAGCAACACTCCTGAAAATTCGGACATTGCATGAGTAAATTCAATTAATAACTAATACTTTAATACCATATAAATGCATGACATAAGCTTAACCTATTTTGGATTCCTTTTTCCAGGAGTGCTTGTGTAGTATTGAAATCAGTAACAACATGTCTACTCAAGTCTATATAGACAAACAAGTAGACACTGAATTAGCATTACAAGATTATGTTATAATCAAATCATTTTTCACTAATAACAGTATATCAGAACACCTTGCACATAAGGGCCAAACTTGGGATGTTCACGGACTTTTAATGTTTGCCTAGGTTTACGAGAAGGTAAAGACCGCAAGAGATCCACTACACGTTCATTGTAGATTTCTAGAAAGCTGTATATAAATTATTAACACCTTAAATTTGCTGCAACACAATGCATGCATATATTTATATTTGCATCTTACCTAACTTCAATGCGAAATGTCATTTTCTTATCGTTCATTGTGGATATTCTTGAAAACAATCCCTTGAACGAAAATGTAATGCAATTAAATTGTTATCTTCATATGAAACTGCTTCTATTTAAGGCTATACATTTGCTTTTCAGTGTATATGTTTACCTGACATATTCTTGGCGTTAGTCCCAGGTCCCCCTAAAATAACAGTTGGCAACGTTAGGAACGTTTGGCTTCAAATAAAGCACTGTTTTTTATTTTGAGAAAACAGTATTGTTTCTGCAACTCACACTATGTCCCATCATTGTATACGTTTTTCCAGTTCCGCTTTGGCCGTATGCAAGGACACAAGCGTTAAAGCCCTCGAAAACAGATGTTAAAACATTCACTCCCAAACTTTGGTATATCTGCAACAGACACACAAAAAAACAACATAAATTACCAGGTTTGGAAAGGCATGTACAGCACACATGGAAAGAAAATTATGTACATGGCAAATATGGGAACTATAATTTAATTGCATCTCTGGATCATGTCAAAAGTGATTAATTGTACTCTTGATTGTACTTAATCCGGGATGATTTGGACACATGATTGCTGGAATGTTTCACTCAAAACACCATTCACCCCCTCTGGGGTCTGTCTGTATATTGGGACAAACATTTGAATCATAACAACAGATGTTCCCTATACCATCTGGTCGCAGTCAATTATTTGTCTTGCCATTCAGCTTCTAGTTTCACTGCACTCCACCAATTCCCTCAAAATACCAGCATTTGCCTCAAACTAAGGTATTCAATGAAAACATAATCCAGCTGTATATGACCATATATGAAGATATATACTGTACATATAACATCTTACAACATAAGTACAACTGCCATGTCATAAATAATATCCTCCCCTATTTTTTGGAGTCGTTGCCCCTGCAGAAAAATATGAGACGGGCACCAGATGCACTTAGCCCATCAAGATTTGTCTGGCCTTATGCCATTAAATCACACCCATATATCGGCTATAGCCTATATGAAATGATAAAGTGCACTTACACATTCCTGAGTCACATATTCGGCAGAGTTGATGTCCAGTGATAAATACGCGAAATCCACGGAAAATTGCCGACTTTTTTCCCGGTTGTCATATTCTTGATTTGCCGGTACCTGGGACATAAAATAGCTTCTTCAACAAATGTGACAATATAGGGCTTTAGTGTTGAGCGAATGGCGCCAATATCACCATGGCAACCAGCTGGCAATCGACCTGCACATGCATACTATCTAAAAAATGAAAAGCTGGTCTATCTTTTTGGGTATATGCATCTAACTAAACATGCATACTTGTTAAATTCAATAGCAAATAGCAATACTATATACAATATTTATTTCGCCATGTAAAGTTTTAAATTAATAATTAGTACTAGAATGTTTTCATTATTAAAGTACATAATATAGGTATGTGGGTCATTTGGAAGGTATTAGGTGTTTTTTTATTTAAAAATACAAAGCTGTTGCAATGGCATATGTTAATTTAAAAAACGTTTAACATGCATGTTGCACTATTTTTAAAATTTACCGTATTTTTAAAAGTGTTCCTTGGCCCTAGGAAAAATTACTGCAGCGGCTAAGGTCCTTTCATGTTGCCGCCAGTGTATTTTTTCTAGGACCAGGAAACAATTTCACATGTAAAGCAATAATTTTAAACAATACTTAAACATGCATGTTAAACGTTTTGGTTATTAACATTTGACTTTACAGCTGCTTTTGTATTTTAAAATTGAGAGCGGCTAAAACTTTCTGAATGATCCACCTACATTATTGTATGCATTTAATACATTGAAACCTGCGTACAAGGCATATTGGCACTGGGATGTCAGAAAGTACAATTATTTTAAATATGTAATAATCTACTTACTTTTGGATTGGTGACTGTGATTTGTTCATCTTTGACACTGACAATTATTTTCGCCGCCTGAGCCTCCTCTCTAAAATTACAATATTAAATTACATTAAAAATATAAACCGATATTTCTAGTCAATAATTCATGGATGTTGAAAGTTAACAGCTATAGACAAGAATGTTATGTGTAATCGATCTCATGTTTCAGCGGGTGTTTCAGCAGTTCCTGTTATTAATAATCTACTGAAAACATGACTGTATCAATTTTCTGTACACAAAGACAACATCCACCATATACCATGATATCACATATAAGATAGGCTGCATTAAAAAAATAAGTGCAGTTAGATTAATGACAATTGAATAACTTTCCATATACTGAAGTTATTATTTATATAGACTATATAAAAGCAAATGAATAGTTGTTTCATGAAGAATTTAAAATGTTAATATTCTAAATCAAATGAACAAAAATTTCTGCTTCAATTAATTTGTTTTTAAATTTTTAATGAAACAGAAACATTAGAAAAACCTCTGTTCATATAAGGGCATTTCCTGGGTCACTATAGGGGAGACCGGGGATGGATGCACCACTGGGTATTATGCATCAGTTGATCTAGCGTTAAAACCACGTTTCTAAAAATCATGAAATTGCGATGGTAGCAAGTATTTGACATGTTTAAAGTCGCG
>JAQFZQ010002579.1:0-13360 GCA_034696005.1 Glomeris marginata | reverse complement strand
AGCGGTCTGTTGGCCAAACCATGGCCTCCCCACCCCCCTCCAATTACAGTGTCCAAGCCTTTACTATACGGCCTTGGAATATGGTATAACTGGAGGGAACATAAAGGGAGAAAGGTAATCCAACTCACATTATTTGATACCTGTATGAGAGGCTAGGTAGACGCAGCAAAATCGTCTGCTCGACATAATAGGCCTGAGGTGCAATTCCTGCTAGAATTTAATCGTATCACAATTCTAAAATACCAGACATTTTCCAGACGATATGTACAATAAGGATGGATTAGAGTCTCTAGGATGGATAGGAAATGAAGCCTCCAGTATATTCAAACCGTTTTTGAAACTTTTCAAAGTTTAGGCCTAAAATGTATTGCTATTGCGCATCCATCGATTATTGACAAAAAAGGAACCTTGTCGTTGTTGTTATCTAATCGGAATTCAGGTTAAATCCTTATTATTTGTTTGGAGGGGACATAGGGTGGAGGGGTACAAGGGGAAACCCATGGGGAAACCTGATTGAATGTCCCGTTTCAGTTTCTTCCTTTGGCCGTGGTGTTATTATGCGCCCCCCGCTTCCCCTCCCCCTCCCGGCCTCGGCAATGAATCCTTCCGCATACTATCGCTATGGTGATTATCGACTGCGTTACGTCATTGACAATATGACTAGAAGCTACCAATCGCGACCAAAGATTGTATTGCCTTTCTTTTCCTTACCACTGCTAGATCGCTGGTTTTTGCAGGATGGGAGCATTTTCGATTCAGGTGGTACTTTGTGAAATAACCCGCAATCGTTCAGGATAACCACACACTTTTTATATTTGTGCATTTGCCAAGATGTATTCCCACGGGGGTTATCGGTGGTGCCTGGGCAACGGGAAAGTGTAACCGGTGACGTCACGTATTCCCGGCTGTCCCATTCCGTCCCCTTTGTTATTGTGAAATTTGAACTAGAAATTATTTGAAAAATGTTTCGGTAATAATTCTGTATGTGATAAAACGTGCCATCAGGCTACTTTGTGTATCAATTTGCGTGTAAACATTTTATATGTAAATTTTGAGAAAACTGAGACCGAAAGAAGCCTGCAACTTTGATGCTCAAAGTGTCATAACGATGTGAGCCTGGCATAGAGGCTAGGGAATTAAAGTAGAGCATCGATACTTTTTTATTGTGGGCGGGGCCTAACGGCGAAAGTTGGTTTGGTTAGTTACCGGTAATCGTCTGTAAATATACTAATCATTTAAAATTCGCAGAATAAATTGTATTAGATAAATGGAAGTCCTTTCAACCTCATTGGCATAACCAGATTGTTTTGCTTGGATGTGTAATAACAGTTCCTGATCAGGGATTGTTATTACAATCCGCTAATGTAATGACAGCGGTCAAAATGGCAGCCATCTTGTTTTGCTATGAAATGGAACGCGCTTCTTTTTCGTTTTTAGTCCAAACTGAGAAGAGGATTATTTGTTGTAATGGGCATGAGATTTTTTAATCTGGTCACAATCCAGATTAGTACTCAAACATCTTCATAAAAAACATCCATGAAGGCAATCCGTTTCCCATTCGGTAACGGATCCGACGAGATCCGGAAAGAGCCGAACCAAGTACGGGAATAACCGACTTGTTGAAACCGAGTGAACAGAGCGGAGCGCGCTTCGTGTTTTTAGCCTCGCGCGCAAAGCTGGTGGACCGGGCGAGAAATGTAGCCTCGTTGTTGCGTCTTGGTTACGGCGGGTCGAGTTCATTTCGATTGCAGGGGGGAAAAATCGGCATAAGCGGACTGGACGTACAGCGACGGCGTACGGGAGACGCGTCGCGGGCCAAAGTGGGCGAATACGAAGATGTCTGACAGCAACGCTCGTCGACCGCCAGTACCTGCGAAGTATTATTGAAGCTAGCCTTTTCTTTGCAAAAACGTGAGTGCAAATGTGTCCATATTGTTTGGGAGAATACTCGTGGTTGTGCAAGTTAAAAACGTTGGACGTTTTGATTGCCACGACGCCGTTTCGTAGGCCACAAAATGGCTGCGTTCTTGCTTGCGCCTCGTTTTCTAGCTTATAAAATGCGACGTGGTTTTTTATTTCGATCACGCCCGTTTACTGTTATTATTAACCGATAATTAAGCGATGGATCGCAACGGGTATAGATGCTTGGATCGATAAACACGTTGGGGAGATGCGTACAAAAATATATCGGGATTCATGGAGTCGTTTGGTCGGTGTTGCACGATGGGCGACGTTTGAGGTGAAACGAAAAGTAGTTACGCATGTAGTACTAGGCTTCTAGCAATGAGCTTTTCTAGGATGGGTTTTGTGCAGTTTCAAAAAAAGACTATCGCTAAATTTGAGACGAGAGGGTAAGTGCGAGGTTGAGGTTGAAAATAGACAGTGCCCAAATGGGATATGCGATGTTTTTCTTTTAGTTTTTGGGTTTTTTGAGGATAGGAATGTATGTATTAGGTAGCAACACCTCACCTTTAAAAGTCGACTGCGCATGCAGCGCCAGTTGCCAACAGAGTAAAATGCAAGTTTTTTTTATTATATCTCTTTTTAACATTCTCTCCCCTTTGGGTTCTGTTGCTATCGGCTTTATCTATTTGTGTGTGTGTGTGTGCGTGAGTTTGCACTCAAAAATGTCAAGTTACAATTGTTGGCCACAAAAGGAAAAATCCCGTGATGATTCTTATAATCATTGGTAAAATATTATGTGAAGCAAATTAATATCACCAAATGAAACGCGGCTTATTGGGAGCATGTGCAAGAAACCTGTTCAAGAAATGGAATAACATTTAGGCCTAAAGTTGCTGCATGGCTTTTTATAAAAAAATTGTTTTGTCAGTTTTTAGTGCTGTGTAATTTGATAATATCCATTATTTTAATGTAATTGAGGAATTCCGCACAATTTATTTTGTTGAAAGTTCTGTAATTTTCTCTGAAGCAAATTTAGGTCTGCAGTTTTTGGCCGCATTTTTAAAAAGTTATTAACTTGTTTAAGTAAATAAAGAACAATTGTATAATAGGCAACATTTTTCTATGTTGTATTGATTTACTTTTTAGCAATATCCTCAGCAGGCACGTGTTTCCAATAACAATATTAATACTTATTTTGAAGAATAATTACAAGTCATGGGTAAATAAACATGTTTAAGATTTAATTAGGCATTAGTATGATTGTGTGGATGGTTGGATATAGAGAATTTTGATAATACAAATAGGTTGCAAGGTGAGTTGTGGTCTTTGAAGGACATTTGAATGTATGACACATAGGCTGGGAATGAAGACAATACCGTTTCATTAGTTTCACATTATTTTAAATATATTATAAGTGGCATCGGTGTTGACTCATTTGACTTTGTTGACATGTAATTTATTTTTTAATGGCTTCTGAAGCAGTGGAAAAATTCTTAAGAAAATGAAAAAGGGATTTGTTATGGCTATTTTGAGCAGGAGTTCACAAATGGTAACTTGCAAAAAAAGGGGTCCATGTTAACGGCTGAAGGGAGTAAATATTTACTCTGAAATTTTTATGTTTCGATTAATAAACATTGCGACAAACACGTGCAACACATAATTTTCATTGTTTGCATGGGACAACTGGAAAAGAAGAGACGGACAAAAATGTTAGGAGATTGTGTGGAAATTTCCCAAGTTAAAGCTTTTCGATCATATTGCAAGTTATTCATGTTTTTTTGTCACCTACGAAACAAAAGAATGAAAGATTTTCAGTTTTTCAAAAAAAAAATATTCTGATGAATGTTTTTGTTTATCTTGGGAAATGCATCGGTTTATGATTCAGTAATTTTTAACTTTATAATAACCTGGTATTAAAATAAAATGTTATAGAAAATGTTTAGAAAATTAAGTTGAGTCACTGGATTTTGTAATAAAGCTGTTCCATTGCGAAATCTAACAATAGTTGCTCCAGACACCTAATTATATTATAATTATATGTACTTAAATGAAATAATTACTTTACTGGGCATCTTAATGTTTTTAACCCAATAATCCACTGCAGGTAAAGATTATTTATCTTAACTAACATTTTGGTGTAATGAATTTTAGATAAGCTATGGAATGAAATGATAAATTGAAGAAGACCGACTGCATTTAAATATCAATTATTCACCGTTGCTAACCCATGTTTACGATTACAAGTTGGCGCTAAACTAACGCAACCGCTATGTAAAATCAATATTCATTTCCAGTGATACGAGTTTTATTGAAAATAATAGGGTACAATTTTATAGTAAATATTACAAAAGTTCTGTTACATGTGTTATATTACTTTTGTGTAGATAGTGTACATAAAGTAGTAATATATAGTACTACTTTTGACAAACGACTGAATTTGTTTTTAAATGCTGTAGTTTTTATTTATTTTTCTACATTGTTTAACATTTTTTTAGTTTATCATGTGAAAAATACTTTAAAATAGTTTTGCACTATAATTTGAATTATTGGTGCAATTGATTCAATTGATTGTAATGCAATAATTATAAATGTTTCTTGCCTGATGGGACATCACATGTTGGAAACCGATATTGAATGATGATGTCGTTTGCAGGTTCTGAAAATAGATAAACCAAACTTTAGACTGGGGTTTTTTCGCCATATTTATGGGTTTATGGGGAATGAGAATAGAGAGAGAGAGACTGGGGTAGGGGTATTTTACAAAGATTTTACAAATACCTGTTCTTACACAATGAAAGTCCCGTTGACAAGATTTTTACGTCTGACAAAAAAAGGTGGAGGTGGGGCAAGTTGGGGCTGATCTTTTCTGGGAGCAGGTTTGTCAGTTGAGTTGTTGATGACCTGTACCTTGGCGTACGAGGTACAATGTTTTTGGTAGGAGGAAAGAGATGAAAATAATGTATTTGCCGTACAGTACTATACCATGTCTGGACCACTTTCAATCCTTGTATTCTTTTTTATTCTTGTGTTCATTTTATTTTTGTGCAAGGCTGAGTTTTATTACAGTGAGACAGAACAAAACAAAAGGATACTAACTGCATTGTTGTTAATTTCTAGCTAAATACAATCGTGTAATTTTGTTATTATCTTGGTGCTTGTAAAATGTAATAAATTGTTAAATACGTAGATTGTTAGAGGTAACTGTGGCAAGAAATGCTAGGCTTAAAAAAATAACTTGGGTTAAAGTCAATGAATTAGTACAAAGTTGTAACAGTATTTTATTGAAACGTATGTGAATGACGGACGTTTCGTCGCTGATGCTAAATCACCAGTTGCGAAACGTCCTATCCCAGTAAGACAGCGCTCCGACGGCATTTTTCGAAACTAGAAATAGAACGTTTCTTCTGGTTTCTCTGTTTATTTTGCTCAATTTGAATGTCAATCCACTTAGAGTAGGCCTACATTAGTCAATGATGTTTTTATTACAGCTTGATTACAGAAGTTCATCTCTGGCTGAGCATTGGGATGGTTTTTTGTTGCATTCCTAAAAAGAGTTTTGTCCGTTGACCGTTCGAAAATGGCGGAAAATGAAATCGATTGCTGAAACAGTTTACTTGTTTGGGGTGTAAAATTACATTGGTTTTGCCTTGATGTGGTGCTAGAGCTGTTGCTCGGCCGTAATTGGTGTCCTTGCGATGGCATTCTATATGTCTGGATTCGCAACGTTTCCACTGCCATGTTGGATGTTGTTTGATCGATTGCTAATGGCGGCCGTTAAATTCGATCAGCGTTTTATATTCGCATGACGAGTCGTAGTCGTGCCTCCATGTCTCTTTCGGAATTTCACCAATCGATATAAACGGACGAGAAATGGAGGCAACTGTTGCATGTAATCGGTCTTAACTATCAGTATCTACGCCATCGGTCTCAAAATCCAATCAAAATATACAAAAATCTTGTGTGGTAGGCCTATATGAAAAGAAAGATGGCGGACTGCGGTTCTTGTTAGAGTTCTTGTGGGTGGGTAAAAAGGCCATAAAATCGTAAATAATACTGACTTTTACCAGAAAATCAGTAATATAAATTACAGGAATGTAAAATCTCCATCCGTTCGTTTTGTTTTTTCATAAATAAAAGTTGAGCAAGAAACTGATACAATCAAAATACAAGCAACTGGTGCATATATTGATTGATGTACTAATGTTTGTTGTTTGTGCGATTGTATGAAAAGTGACCCTGAAATTTGTGGTGCATGAAATAACCTTATGTTTATTATATTTAACACTGGCCATTATTTCCGTCCTGTGTGTGTATGTATGCACATAAAAAACTATTTACATATTCAACTGCATTGTCAACAATATCGACCCATTTTGATCTATATTTATATGCAGCTGAGAAGATATTTGTTGTCATGTTGCCTATAAAACTATTTAGTTCGATGGGAGTAATAATTAGCTGTAATCCGATTAAATTTGGGAAAAGTGAGTAATATTATGTTTAGGAAAAATCGAGGATTATATTGTAGGAGTTTGAATTAAAAAGTTCCAAAAATGGCTGATTGAACAACGATGATGGTTCTCATAAATGAACGGGATTGGCTACGGTTGTTGTCCGTATTGTTGTTACCTAGGGGGTTCGTCTATTATGAACGTAGGGGTGATCAGTCGTTGTGCCACTTTCCGTCCTTGCATATTGCTAACCAGTAATAATTCACACAGACTATGAAGGCGAATATTTTTTCATTGTTATGGCTCCATTTACCCACGCCCGATTAAACATAAAAACTATAAAAACAGATATTTGGCTAGATAAATTGTTCGATAATAAGAAATGTATTCTGCGCACGCTGCAATTTAAACCACATTAAAATGGAGACGCTGTTGCTACAGTGTGATTTTCAAAGTTTGACCCTGAAGATTTCGGTATTTCAGGTTGTGTGAGTCAGTTGACAGTGCTACATATATTGTCTTGTATTTTTAGCTTATTGGTTGCTTAATATTGCAATGTTAGACGGAAAGCCATATAACACGTCACGAAAGATAAAAATAAATCTCACGATTACGTTTGGAGATTAACATACTAAATATGTGGCTTAAAAATTGATATGTACATGCTAAAATTAACACGAGTGTTACCGTTTAAAAGTGAGGAAAGACTGGAAATTCATAATTTGTTATTGTATGTATTGGAAGGATTGGGAAAATATAATGGAGAAATTACATATAATTTGAAAGTCTGAAAATGTTAGTAATGTGATGGGTGAAGATGTGATTTCAAAAATGAATAATAGCAGTAATATATAAAATAAATATGCTATAGTGAAACCTGGATATGGGAAAGTCTTGTTTTTTGTTGGACCATTGACATTATGATTATTGTTTCTAAAAACCTATGGTGGGAAATTATTCCATTGAGATTCCACCAAATTTTAATGATTATGGAATAGTTTTTGATTTAAAAACAAATTGTTAAATTTGGAAATGTCATGAAAATAACGGATATCAGTAAATAATTTTAGGGTGATTATTTCGTCTTGAACCCGTTAGGTGGCGCTTGTATCATTATGGTTTTGAATATGGGGAACCAATAGACACTTCTAAAGCTGTTACAAAGATATAGACAAACCCTGCATTTGAAATTAATGGATGAGATAGTACACTTTATAGGATTATTTATTATTAGAGCTGCTAAAATAACAAGTTTTGTTTTCTCGTTTTAGGTTTCTGCCAACTTGATTCACAATGTCTTCATTCCTTGAAGGTAAGCGAAAGACTGATACGGTACATCATTTATGTTTTATTTTGTTTTAGTTTTACGTTTGCTTTTCTGTTGTCATTCTCTTTCGCTGCTCGTTTATTTCTTCTACTTATTCCTTTTCTTGGAAGTTTGCTGTTTTTGTATAGTTTACGTACATGGTACATGTATATATGTGTGTATTTTGGTGAGGATTTCTTAAAAGGACGGAAGTGAATTTTGCGGAAGATGAACGACTAAACTGTGCTTTAGGGTGCTTTGAACTCGTTAAGCAATTTAGTTTCCCCTTTTTTGTTGTGCTTTTTTTGTTTCCTTTTTTTTTTATTTACTCCCCTACGTATTTCCAAAATGTTTCCCTTCATTTTTGTATTTTTATCAACTTTTTCCCGCTTGACAACACGGGCTTATTTCCTATTCATGTACTCATGTACTTGCTGGTAGGTTATTAATTTTTTTACCTATCTGTTCAGACATGATGTGATTTTTTTCCTCTTTTTTTCCTTTAATGTTGTCATTTTTTAAGTAATAAGTTGAGGTAACCCATCTCCATCTTTGTTCCCTTGCATGATAACACAATCTTTTGCCTTTTAGTGGAAATAAGATACGACTTTTATTAATAATAATGCGGTTAGATATCGTATAGAAGAAAGTAACATTACTATAGCAGTGCTGGTATATTGAATAAAGTATGAATAGATGGATGAAATGTGATGAGCAAGTGTATATATGACTTTTTTTTTAAATCTCCTTTCTATTTTGTTTGGTTTGCATTCTTCATTCATTCCAGAGGATGGATATTGATTTCAGAGGCCTTTGATTATGTTGCCACCAGGCAACATTTGTAACAGGATATTCATTATCGATCCCATTGATTTCAGAAACCTTTTGAATTATAACCTCCCTTTCCCATCTTTTGACATTTTAGGAAACAACAGTAAAAATAAGATAATGAATTAAGTGAATTTGTCAGAAGGAAATAAATTATTTGTAATGAAACGTTAATTTAATATGACAGTATTTTGTGTTATTAAGATTAAATAAGATCAGAGACAATTGACCATTTTCAGTAAGCTCCTCACATTGCCAAGATGGAGGCTGAAGTGGGGAAGATTGTGCAATCCGATTGGCTGAAAACAAGTTTTCCCGCTTAGGACGCCATTTTTCGGACGTTTTTTCAGCCAATGACAGAACAATGAAAATGGTCAATTGTTATTGAGTGGAAACCGTACATACTTTTTTAAAAAAAATGCAACTGCTTTTTAATGTTGTGTTTGCTGATTCAATTATTATGTAGTGGAGTAATGTAGGTGAATAATGCAGTAGTTGAATGGTCTTATTGTTGGCTTGTTCATTGGAAATCAGTATATGTAGGCACTTTAGAGCGACTTTATTGTATCTATCGTTTGATTCTACATTATTTATTATTTACGTTGACAATTTAGTAAATAATTGACTGGCTGCCTTGGGCAGTTTTTCAGTTTGTAATCGATCAAGTAGATGTTATTAGCAGCGACGAATATCGATTTTTCAACAGTTGATTGTATGAACTGCTATATGTGGGAAGCTGTTCAGAGCATTCAATTGACAGCAAATGAGTCTAAACTTGACATACACTTGTTTTCAATTATCCGAAATTGCACTTTATTTCAGCAGATTACTATTTATTGATTAACTTTAGCTAAATGTAATTGCAGAAGTGTCAGAAAACTGCAAATTTGTCAAACTGTATAATAATTCAGAGTTATTTGTAGTAATTTAATTCTGGTAAGACATTGATGAAGTTTAATGACAAAGAAATAATGTTTTTAATCGAGTTACAATTATTTACGTAATTCTGATATGTTTATAAACCATAGTGTAATAAAATTATTTTAACATTTATTTTTCGCAAAAAGTTAGGTATTGCAGCATATTCCATGTCCCAACAATTGACCAATTAATTTTCAGCATAGAAACAATAGAAACAATCTCTCTTTCTCTCCTATTTCTTATTTTCTAATTGTTTATTGTGATAATTGTTATTGTCAAATTTGATACGTCTCATTAAATCTTTATTTGTGGCTTTTTATTTCAAAATAGTGTTTGGAAATACACAGGAGTACTGCTAAAAATGTTTTTTTTCTTGTTACAGATCTTGGTATCTATGCATTCATTGCCAAAGAAGATTCGGGTAAGTTTATTTACAATATTATTTTATGCTGTGTGAGAAAGTTTATTTAGAGCGAAGTTTTTATTCAATATTTGCAAAACGAGTTGATGTTGATTTAACAACAAAGAAATGGCGCTTATCATGGTCTTATCTACATTTCTCCGAATTCTGAAGTTCATGTTGAATGGGTGTAATAATTTTACATAACTTTACATTAAATTGAAATGTGCAAAGTAGAACAAACAAACACCAGTGTTGCTATAGTACACACCTGGCAAACTTTCAAAACAAAATTGGGGTAAAAAAAAAATAAAAGGTACAAAGTAAAACTTATTTAAGAAGAGAAGTTGAAATGAAAAAGTGGGAACATTGCGAGCCTCGGATACAATGAACCAAGAGTGATGTTGATCTTTTGGGATGTTGTGAATAAAAAAAAGTTGAATATTGAGAAAGAGCAAAAATAAACTGTTATGGGTAACATTTGAGTTGGGGGAAAAATGTGTGCAATATGCGCGACATTTTAGGATATCCGTGCTGTTTATTGGTGATGGTCGACCTGATTGGCCCATCGATTTTTGTCAGAAAATGGCGCTGGTTTTTTGTGCACTGCGCATGCGCAGTTCGGCCTGGGATAAAATGTCGCCATTGAGATTTTGGGCACGACTGAGCAGAAAATAAACTGCCAACACGCCACCTGGTTGCCTGGACGACATTTATACTTTTCTCAGCAATTTTTTCCCCAGGCTGTATTTTTTTTACAATTATTCTTTAAAAAGGAAAAAAAAATCTTACTGGAGTGGTACAGCAATGAAAAAAATCCTATTTGTACGCTATAGATGAGAAACTTGTTTGTGTGGGTTTGCTTGTTTACAGTGAATTGCAAACAGTGCAATATTATTGGTTGTGGGCGTTATGAAGTTGACGCCTCGTTTTTATAATATGTACTATTGCATGTATTTTATTAAATCTGCCAGATTAATGTATATATATTATTTGTCAAGACTACTGGGAATAATTTTGAATTTAATGAAATTGTACACATGGAATGAAGTTAGTGTTGTGCAACATTTCATCTTTATGATTAGATTTTATTATTATTGTGTTAGTATTACACATTTATGCAGGCAAACATGGATTTTTGCAACGCCATCTAGTGTTAAAAATAGAAAGATGAACAGCTGTTGGTGTAGCTTGTGGTTGTGAACATTTAGTTTTATAGAGACAAGCAAATTTGGAAGTAAAGTTGGAAATTTTATGGTTGTTTTGTGCATTGTATGTAATATAGCTGCCTGATATTGACATTTTCATGGCTGGGTGGCCATTTTGGCACTTGTTGACCTGAAGATATGGTGGATAACCCCTGGGTTTTGAAACACACTGCGTTTTATAGCGTGTAAATCTCTGTTTACCCATGTACTGCATGCTAATTGAGCAATCACGTGACAGTACTGCACAAAAATTCGTTTCGATTTTGCACAATGCCACGTGCAGCAAAAAATTCCACTATTCATGGTCAATAGACTCAGCATAACGATGTAACTGTCAATTATGTTCACCACACATACATTCTTTATTACAGGGGTGAACATAGGACAAACATTGAAATCAGGGGAATTAATGGGAAATTTTCCACAAGCTGTTCCCATTTTTTTATTATTATTTAAATTATATAGGGACAGTTTACCCAAAAACATGCTGGTCATCTCATAAAAACGTTTACAAATGCAGTTTACACTGTTAACAATTAGTTAATTGAATTGACTATAAACTATAAAAGTTATGTAGTATTGTTATTCAGTAGATTCAAAGTAAACTCCTGCACTTCCAATTTTTAGTTTACATTAATTTCAGCAGGAAATGTTTTCTGGGCAATTACACTACCCTATTATTAAATAGTAATCTTTTCAAAAAGTCTGATTTTTCTTTTTCAAATGAAATGAAGTATTTTTATAATACGTATGTATAAGGTCATTTCCTTGATTTTTCACAAGGCAGTTTGTTTTGATCAGAATTTGTTCATACAAATTTGTTACGCGTTCAATTGACTAGCAAATTTTCTCTTATGTGTCCTTAATTAAATGTTAATTGGCTCTCTGGGAAGAGATGCAATTTTAGATATATTATAACGCGTATGCTTATTTAATTTGCAATTGGAAAGCTTGATTTATTTAATGCCGGCTTTTTATACGATGGTTATTACTGTGTATTATTTTTTTCTTTCTAAAATGGCTTTCCTTGAATCTCCTGCGTTACAAAAGTGATTTTTCATTGCTTTCAGTATAGTAGGAAAATCCTTTTGATATACCATTTTATTTATGCATGTGTTTTCCACATGCATTTTTTTTTAAGATTGAATGAGAAAAAAAGTCTAAAATGGCGAGAAAGATGCAAACACCTTGTCTAGGAAAACCTGTTTTTGTGCCTAATAAATTATGGACGTGTTATGTATAGTATTAACTTTTTACGAATGCTATTTTTACGTTTCTTTCAACGCCAGGTTAACGAATGTATTGTATAATATAACTGTTTATCAAGGAAGACTGCAAATTAGAGTTCATTTGCAAAATTAATGAAATTTAGCAGCGAAATTTGTAAAAACTTGATTTGCAATATAACTGGCAATAACTCGGAATAATCTGAAAGGAAAAATGTTTTTAACAAAATTAAAGTAGGCCTACATTTCATGGAATTAATTAAAATATCAATGTTTTATGTCATGCAGTTCTTGAATTTCCTGTAAAGCCATATAAATTTATATTTTCAATTAGGCATTTTCTTTACTGTATATCCCTAATTAAAATGGTTATATTCTATAGATGCTATCATAATCTAGTATAATATATTCGCAATATTATTGACTTTCAAATTGGGTTAAGAATTAAAGAATTAATATGTAGATTGTGATTATGTCTATAAATATAAATTTTAATGTAAACGTCTGCGAAATTCCTTTCTTTTGTTATATCAGCCAATCTGGATTTGTTATTCTAGACATGAGGACAGTGGGTTTGAAAGATGTGGATTGTGATTGAAGGGGTGAGTTTGCTTTGCTTTTGCAATGCTACAAAGAATCGATGCGCAGTCTGGAAAAATGAAGTCGCCATTGCATTGGAGTTGCGCATGCGCAATGCGTGTGCACATGCCATGCAGCCCTATACCACAGAGCTGCAGTTTTATGTGCCTGCGATTAAATTGAATTCCACTGGCAGACTAGCAATTTTCTCGCCATAGGCCGAAATAGAGAGAGCAGATACTTTACGCACACACAAGCCGAGAAGATCTCGGCCGCAATCAAAATCACAATTGCACCATGTAGTCAGTCACACCAGATCTAGCCGTTATTTTCAGACTCGATTTTTAAGGATTGTATTCGCTATTAATATTACCTAACCAATACCAAGGAGCCAATACACGTTATTGTAAAGGTGAACTGACATGCTTTTTGTAAGGTACTACTGTAAAACCTTGGGTGAAACTTAAAGGTGAACTGACAGGGTTTTGTAAGGTACCCTGATAATTGGTTTGTAAGTAGCTATTTGTGTCCCTTAT
>JAQFZQ010002578.1:0-13367 GCA_034696005.1 Glomeris marginata | reverse complement strand
TGTATAAGGGACACAAATAGCTACTTACAAACCAATTATCAGAGTACCTTACAAAACCCTGTCAGTTCACCTTTAAATACAAATGTGCAAATATGTAATTAATGGTTCAGTTCATTCCATTATTAAATATTCACAACATTTATCCAAGTTGATTATAATTTGTTTGAATACAATAGAAACTTTAAACTCTTAAGCCAAACAAACATTAAATGTCTCCTTGAAATCCTGACTATAGTTATAATATTAAAAAAAATATCTTAGTTTGCGTGCAAATTCATGAATGTATCATATTATAATTATCTATAATGTCTATCAAAAAATTGGGCATAGTTCAAAAACGTTTATATGCTGTTGTTACCTTGCAAATGTTGCAGGAAATGATTTTTTAATAAGTTACTTTGAGGAAAAGATATTGATGCACTGTTTCAAATGTGAATATATTGTATTGTTTTATGCAATGTTTGCCACTTGATATTGTTTGCAAACTATGACCTTTGCATGAGGATTTAATGCATAAAGCAGGGATGAGTTTGCATAAAATGCAAACTTTATATGCAAACTCACCTTGAAGTTGATATCTTGGTAAAATCCAAGATGAAGATTTCAGTTTTGTGACGTAGATTTTATTTTTATTTGGCAACATCTATATAGTATTTAGTTTGATGACGTCACAAGTAACAATAGTTGTTTATATCGCATCTGAAATCTGTGCTGCGGTTTTAATTGCTTTCTGCAAAATACTGCATTTGCCAACAATAGAAATTGCTTTTAAGAAAATTGAAAGTTAGGTGCATTGTATAAAAATACTTGATAAACTGTATACTGGGTTAATTTCTCTTATAAAATCTCTGACCATTATATTGATTATTATATAGAGATTCCCTGATTCGAATTTACTTTTAAAATAATGTTGATTTAATTTGCCATAAAAATTAATGATGTTCAATTAAATTGTTTTGTTAAATAATTTGACATTTTAATAACAAACCTATTGTAAACTTACATTCATATACTTATTTAATTAAATGCATAAATTAATAATTGAACTAGTAATTAATATTATATGTCTAGTATATTATGCACTTTACATTATTTTTTATTAATACATAAAATTTATTATGCAGTTGGTTTGCATTAAATTAAATTTTTTTATTATATAGTTTACTAATTGTAAAATTTTGCATGTGCATAATCCAAATTTTCAAAATATTTTTCATATTTTTGCTGTTAAAACTAATTTTTTCAGCAAACTTTTTGCAAATTTTTGTATTATTTACTATGTAACCCAGTCCAACAATTTTCCTTAATTGCTTAAATATTTGCATTGCAAACGAACAGTATATTTGAATTTATGCAGACTGATTTAAGTTAATTATATACCATTATACTAACTCTCATTGCAATTATAATTTGGTGCAAAAAATGCAACGTTGCAAAATTCCCTAATGTGTAATCAAGGTAATTTAACTGTGAAGGTCATTTGAGTGGACGATTGCAAAATTGTGCATCTTGTTTGTACATATACCTACATATAATAGAAGTCATACTAATAATACATGTGCACATGTGGAACATTTATAATCAGTTAAAAGAAATCCAATTGTTAATAAGTTGTGACCGGGAAACCGACTTTTCTCTAATTAAATGCATGGAATAATTTAAATTTGTATTCAACATCTTATTGATTGCGAAATAGAAATGCTTTATAATAGTATAGTACATAATTGTAAATTGTGTTGGGTGAATTATGGCAGAATAGGGTTTTATTTTTCTCCACTTTTCCTATTTATAGTTGATGAGGCTGTTTTGGCAAGATGGCGACGTTGATGTTAGGCCTAGCCCCAGATGTTGAACTTGCCTACATGTTGTAAATATTACACATTTGGGTTTGGTGCAGATTAATCCTAAAGGTATACTGTAGTGTAAACAGTAGGGTTTTTTTCGTTTGAGGAAATGGTTTTTGACGGGCATCTGGTGCATGTTTATAGTTTGCATGTATAGGCTACCATTAGAGAGGGTTTATTCCAAGTTTTAACCATATACACAGCATAGGTCTCATTTTTTTTTTAAATTTGTAATTCCTCATGCATGCTTAAATTTCCATACAGTAATGCTAACCTCAATATATATGGTTTTGTTTAGCTCAATTTAGGGCGTCACTTTCAATTATATAGCACCATTGTTTTCAATTTACATCTATAATCAGGGTTACAAAATACTACATTTCCACATTCAAATACCTTTATATTAATTTCACAATATCCTTAGACATGTCTCCTAATTTAAAAGCTACTTTAAATTTTCATTAGTGGTTTTAAATATTACCTGTGTAATATACTATCTATATAGAAATTTAACATAATTATTCAAATTATTTCAACAATTAATGTTTATTATTTTCCCCATATTGCATAATTTTGTTATTTTTCTCTTTATTTCACAATTTCCATTATCATTTAGGTTATAAATATATTATTATTAGTTCATAAAACTTTATAATGTATTAATATTTTCTTGAACTTTGGAGTTTCCAATTATATTATTTAATAGCCTATATAATATTTAAAACAAATCTGTAATTACTATTTCCCAACAACATGTTATTGCTATTTAAAAATGATGAATTTGGTTAAATTTCCGTAATTTTAACTTGACTTTAGTGTATTAGTAATATGAAATTTAATGTACCCCATGATATATAAATTAACATTTATTCCCTAATTCATTTATAATATTTAAAAAATCTAATTACTGTAATTTTCCAATAACAATTAATTATGTTATTGCTACTTAATGATGCATTAAATGATAAATTTGGTTAAATATCCACACATTTCCAGGTAATGTTTTCCCTCATTTTAATTTGACTTTAGTATATTTATTATTATTATTATTATATAAAATTTAATGTACCCAATGATATTTAAAGATATTTATGCTGTAATTTCCCATATGACTGTTTGAGTATTAATTAATTTTAAAATATTTTTATAATTCCAAATGTTTTCTATATTTTTAACTATTACCATGTATGGACCTTAATGGTTTTTATATGTGGTAGGCCTTATAGTTTATTGTGTGAAATTTTACAGGCTTGGTTTTAAAGTATGTGAAATTTATGACATAGGGCTTTTTGGGTTTATTGGGGTTTTTTGGGCGGAATGAGGGATTTATTGGTTGGGATATTGGGGTATACGTGTGGGTTTTAATGTATTTTTTGTGTTTTACAATTCAACAAAAAATGTTAGAGTAGGGGTTCAACCTGCATGTATAGACTTTGTGATTTATTGGTGTTGGTGGTATATTTTTGCACAAGTTCCCAATTACAGTAACTCCTTTAAAGGAGATTTGATATATTTTGCTGGTCTGAAAATGTAATTTGTCATATAGTAAAGTAAGTGAATGGTAAAAGTTTTGGAGTATATAGTGTAAAACAAAATGGCGATTTACGAGCACGTGTATCCGTGCACACCTGTCGCTTTTTGCACTATTTTCCCTCTATAACTCATATACAAAAATAGTTGGTGGCCTGAGTCTGCTAATTTAAGGTATTGAGGGTGCACGACCCCAGTACTAACTTTCACCATTATATACACATTTTGCAAATCATATCATGCAGTGAACTGACATTTATCCACTAAAATTACTTCAACTTCTTATTCGAGCATGTTAAAATGCTATTCGTTTTATTCTGACAACTGCTAAACTTTCAGTTTCTTACCATTTTTGATTTATCAACTAAAATTCCTTAATTTTTCTTAAATTTTCTAAGAGGTGAATATACTAATAATACATATATTCACCAGTTTAAAGGTGAACTGACAAGGTTTGTAACATACCCTGAAAAAACTAGCATATGATCACCACTACTTTAGGAATAATGTCTGAAAATTTGAGGCCATTTGAAGCATTATTGCCACGGATATGAATTATTTAGTTTCATATCCTCTTAAACTACTCGTAACTTTTTGTAACAATTTTTTAAAAAAGTTCTGTTTGCGCCAATCGTTTTATTGGCATCAATTCTATAGAATTACACACTTTCCAGGGTATGTTACAAAACCTTGTCAGTTCACCTTTAAGACATTTTAATTAAATTCACTGACTTAATTATCCAATATTTCATTGATTTTTATTGCTTTTACACGGTGATTTGAATTGAAATTATTTTTATAATCACAGTTTATATATTGTTATAAAATACTTATATAATTATGTAAAAATCCTAATATAGCTGAAAAGAAATTCTAAATAATTCTGAGAAATGTATAAAAATAAACTGTCAGTTCAGAAAATTCTCATTAAAATCTATTCAAAATTGCAAACCATATATATATGTATTTTATAAATATAAAAATACAATAATAAAGGAAAATGAAACACATTTTTGTAATTTAATATATAGTTTTCTATTGTTAATAATAATTTTAAAAATATTGTAAATTGTTTTACTCGGTGTATGGATTTTTCTACTTGAAATAATTTCACAATTGTTTTGTGGAACCTGTTTGGAAATAAGGACAACAAAGGAGTGTAAATCATACGTTATATTGATCGTGTAAACAGTTGGGGGGGGGGGGGGGCAAAATTAGGAAGTAGTGGACACAATAGTAAGTGTTTCAGAGGTTGGCAACAAAATGTTTCTTGAAAATGAAGGTGTTACAATTGAGAATTGTTACATGGGAAATTTTCAAGTTGTGGGCTTGGAATTTATGTTTCGCCTTTTTCTGGGCGTTTGGTGCTCTCTATATTATTAAACCAAGGTTTCCTATACATGAAACTCCTACACGTTTTGTCCCCAAAAAGGGCGTTACCCATTGACCCTTCCTTCCAATTTTTTATATATATCCTCCTATGGAAAACTTAAAGAGATCCTCGCCTTTAAAAAAATTCGTTTTCAATTCTTCACTTGAAAATGTGGGCTTTAAAAAAAAGTACATATACAAAAGAATGGGATTACATGTCACAAAACACTGGCCTGGATTGTATAAATAAATCTTGACTTTTCTGTATACACCTGTATATGCAAAATGTGGTATTTAGGCAAAGATCATTGGAATGAAGGTTATAATTTAATAATAAACCAATGTAATAAAATTATGATGAAAATATAAGGGAACTACTGCATATACATATATAAATGTAGGTCTATGTTAATAATATAGTATGCCAAGTGTTTATTTTCAGAAGTTTTCATTGCGAAACTCGGTTATTTATATTTTCTATCTTGTAACTTTTGAGAGGGATAATTCAATATTTTTGTTGATTTTCTTCATGCAATATAGCATTATAAAAATATATTTGGATACTTTCAGCAGTTGAATACATACAAAATGCAGACATGAAAGTATAGTATATTGTTGAACATTTCTTTATTAAACACATGGTATATATTGTACAAGAATAATACATACATAGGCCTATTTCAATTGTGAAGTTTACTTTTATGTTCATATTTAATTTTTATAAAATCCCGGAAGCTTTATATTGTATTTACCTCCCTTTATATTATTATATGTTATGTACATAATATATAGCATGATATATTAATACAAATGCAGACATCATTTAGGCCTAAAAATTGTTTAAAAAAGAAAAGAAAAAATAATGATATCTAATCGACCTTGCCCGCAATAAAATATTTTTTCTTAAAAAGCCATTCAATAATCTGGAACAGTTCCGGTTGGCTTCTTTATGAATTCTCATACAACAGGCTCTTAAATGATGTTTATATGTATTAGTGTCTGTGTCAAACCACTGGAATTTGGAGTTAATTTAAAAATACAATTTTCCTTGAAAAATGTGTCAAATTTGTATGGTAATTTTTCAATGCCAAATTATGTATTACATGCTATTATTAGTAGTACCTACTATTTACAAATTAAATGCTATTTCTTGCTAGTATTTCTAATGTTAATACTGTGGTTGGGAAATTATAAACTAAAAATGTAACATAATTTTGAATTATCCCTGAACTGATGAAATTCAAATTATATTATCTACAAATTAAATGTTTAGTCTTTCTATTTCTAATACTAATAATGCACTTTGTATCAATAAAAAAAGCTGCATATCAATATGAAGGGATCATAAACTGAAAAGGTAACATCATTAATGAATTATCCCTGAACTGTTGAAATTCAAATTTCATTGTATATCAACCAATAAAATGTTATTTCTTGCTATTTCTAATGCTAATACTGTTTATTCAAAATGCTGTAAATAGAAGAGGGATTATAAATGAAAAGCCGACATCATTAATGAATTACCCCTGAACGAAATTTACATTTAACAGCGGAAAATTAGCGTTTCAATGTATATTTATAGTCTTGTGCAGTGTAAATGTGATGCTTATGTTGTTTACTGAAACGATTAACCGTAAAACCCCTTATATTTGGCGCGAAAACTAATAAAACCCGTATGTAGACTTTCCATGTGTGGGGATGGCGAAAAACCCGGGTTTCTTGTTGACAGGGACGCGCGTTGTTTTATATAAGATGGGCGTGACGTACGCCCACGTGGCGCAACGGACGAGTCCACGTGAACTGGAAAAGGGAGGGGGTAGCCGTGGGATTTGGTCTGTTTGCGCAGCGGTCGAACGGGCAGTTACTAACGTGCAACTTGAGGCCGAGGTAGTGTGGTGCCCAGGACGAAAGTGGCTTAACTTCTTTCATCACTACCATGGGTGAAAACTCGAGCAATAACACTCAAAATACGGCAGATTACTTAGCTCAGTTACTCAAAGACAAGAAACAATTGTCCGCTTTTCCCAACGTCTTCATCCATTTGGAAAGACTTCTCGACGAAGGTAAACATCTTAAATTTATTCCTTTTCGAATCGGAATTGCGAAATCAATCTCGACGATTACTTCCTTTTATTTGCCAAAATTTCCTCAATAATGTTTCGTAATTATCCATCGGATGTTTTGTGGATATTTCGCGGAAAAATCTACAGGAATTTAGCGATGTTCGTGTTGGATTCCGAGATTTCTACACGTTTTTAAAAAGGTTTTAATGGCTAAAAACTCGAATAAAAAGCTCTTCGATGATTCACTTCGTCCATAATAACTTATAGCTTGCTTATAGGGACTTGTATGGATGTTTACGACGAAAGCTTGTGTGGATTTTCACCGAATTCCATCACAATTTGCGTCCGGAGATTTTTAGTTGGCCGCCATTTTTGGGTCAGCCCATTTTGCCGCTTTTCGCGTGTTGTAGGGAGGTAAACTACTAAAAAGCAAGGAGAAAGAGGGAAATATCGGGGAAACTGACGCTTTCTTATGGGATATATGTGAAGGGGAAGGTTTGCCGGTGTATTTTGGTGCTCTGGGGAGGGTTGGAAAGCGTGGATGGGTGTCCGGTAGAGGAACATTGAACTCCGCGCGTGGCGACGAGTCACGCGTGCAGATTTTGGTAGCGGTAGCGGTAGCGGCCATCATTGACGTTCCCATCCATTCCCGCATTTCTTTTCTTTATTTCATCTCGTCAAAGAGATCTGTTGTATTTAAAAATATGGGGGAGTAAGCTACAACTTCCTTTACTGTTTCTAAAATAGAAATTTGTGGATATAAAATAATTTAGTATATTTTTAAATTTGGAAAGTTGGGAGTTTTTATCGGTTTTTATATTATAACATGTGAATAAAATAATAACAGGATGATTATATAAAGATAATTAGGGGGAAAAATAGCAGATTTTAGTTTTTGAAATTAATAAATGGAAATTAAGAAATAATAAGAGGGACTAGAGTTGATTTTGCAACTTGAGAGTTGTTCTCTCTTGCATATGTGGACTTGTTATATTTGGGTGAAAGGTCACGCCCATTGACCGTCGTATCCTGTCAGTAAACTTCGATCCCGGAGACAGACATAGCAAAAAATTAACTTGTATAATAATAATTAAAAATATTTAGCTAGCTGTGTGTGTGATAGTTTTTGAAACGTGTTTGCAGTTTAATTAGATTTTGGTTCTATAGCCTACAGCAAATAATAAGGTGAATTTTGTTTGTGTGTGGTCTGGAAGGGTCTGGAAGATGTCCTCGAGGAATTTCACAAGTCTGTCGCAATTAATGACTACTGATTTAATTGGAATCAAGCCATCAAAAACCTTGATTTCAATTTTCTACCTTGTTTGCTTTCAGAAAAAGCAAGTAAAAAATGCGAATTTAAATTCAAAAACAGAAAAATCTTGCCAAAAAACATGGTACAACATTATTTATTCATCGAAATATTAAATGGATACAAGTACAATTATTAGAGATGCAGGATTGCATTAAAAAGGGAAAATATTTTCACTGCAATACTGATTATGCAGCGACACCTGGACGGAATTTGGAGAAATTAAAGATGAACGGTCAGGTGTCGTTAAAACTACTTTTAAAACGTGTTAAATGTGTAAAATACTTGTTTTAAAATATGTAAACAGATAATAATTGTTGTTGTACTTAAATTTGTTTAGTACAAGTGCAAGTTTTTGCGTTAAATGTTGATTTTTCTCTGAACATTCAAAATGTAGGCTTAAAGGTATACAACCGCTGTTGCCAGGTTCCGGGATGAACCAAAGATTCTCATGCTTTCTAGGTTAATGAAATCACTGTTCCACAACGGGTAGTATATAATGCAATCGAAAATTGACCCAGTGTACTCGAGATGGCGGATGTGGACAAAATTATAAAAATTCCAGACATTTTTTGTGTGTGAAATTACAAGCGTAACTCAATAATTCGATTAACGGACAAATGCAGATTTGAAATTTGAAAAAAACGTTCCTATCCGATAACGGTTTTCAAACAAATTTTCGAATCCGGGAAAATGTAGATTACGGGTGATTACTATTTATAAATCCGTATAAATGCGCATTTAAATGGTTTATTTTTATTATGTAACGAGATAATTGTGGATTTATTGGCGATTGATTGACGCAACAAACTCGTCTAAATTGAAGTGGGATAAACGCGGATCGTGGCAACACGGATTTGAATATTCAAAAACGTTACATTTTACGGAACCTTAACCGTTTTCGATCGGAGTTTGTTTTGGGGGGTGAAATGTGACGTAAACTACGCATTAATAGTATAAATTGCGTTGGATTACACCATTACACTAAAAATTAGTTGCATTGCTGTCAAATCTAACGGACTTTTTAAAATTAATATGGTAATTTTTTGGCTGATTTGTCAAGAAGCAAATGGCGTTTCGCAATATGTCCTTCGGTTGTTTCTGTGCAATCAAAGACGGCGCAATTAAATATAAAACATTTGGCGTCGTCTCACATCCTCTTTTTTTGATCACATTAATTGTATATTAAGTTAATTTCAATCTTGTATCATGTTTGGTAATCCACCATTTCCTAACCATAAAAAATCGAATTAAAAAGTTTATAAATATAACAAATCTGGGACAATATCTGAATGTTAATTCTAAAAGTCTACAATTAAACTGTAAAACTGGTACAGTGGCGTTTTAAAGAAATATACTTTTGATTTAAAGTATAAAAAGGACAGGAAATAACAAATAACCTTTTATGGAAATTTAGGTTGTGAATAATAATGATTAATAATGAGTCATTTTCAATTTGAAGATTTTCGTGTTTTGCAGGGCAGTATTGTATATAGTATTGTCAAATGAGATTTGGCAATAGATTTGTTGTTTCCTGTGGTTCATTTCACCTTGGTAGGAGGATAACAATCGTTTTGTAAGGCAAGGAAACTTTCACTTAAGTGGTTAATATTAAAAAAATTGGGACACAACACACTCCACTGAATCTTCCTTCTCCATTGTAATGTCTACCTAATTAATTGTGTTCATTGTTTGAAGCAACCTTCGACTGGAAATCCCAGCATTTTTACCAAATATACACCCCAGATACTCCAATACATATAATAATGTTATCTATCAGCTGATTCCTCAAACACAATTATCTTGTTTGTGAACAAATCTTTCCTATTTTTCTCCAGATCTTTAAACTTGTTGACTAACTTATCTTATGCACACATGTTTGCATGGCTACTGTATAGTATTGTTTGAGATAGATAATGAAAATCACATTGTTAGTATATAAATAATGGCTTTTGTGGAAAGTTTGTTTTGATTTGTGCCTTTATATTGGACTTCCAATGTGCAGTTAAGGCCCTCAGGTGGCGCTGCACTCGACCAAGGTCTCCATTCAATTTAAATAGATTCTTAATAATTGGATTGTGCTGAACTGTATATACTTAGTACTAAATTACAGGACCTTGTTGAGTGGAACGCCATCTGTAGTTCGAATTTAACACTAATCCAGAAAGCACTACCTCAGACCAAGATTTTAATTATACTTTTTTATCCTACTTTCAATTATTATAATTAAATAACTGACAGTTTAACTATTACAAATATCACATAGAGAATTTAACAATTTGAAGAAAAATATGTGGTAATTAGTGTATAGTTTTGATATATTAAATTAAATTTCAAAATAAAAAATGAATTTGTACAGGGAATTTCCCAATTTTAATTTGACCAGTGTAAAATGTGAACAAATAAGAGGTTTAAATTGGAGATTGTTTATCTATAAGGGGAAATTTGTATATGGGTTTAGTTTAGATGTTGACCACCAGTAGGGCGCTGTTTAAGTAATATTTTGAAATAATGAGTTGATCAATTCAAGTTTAGATTTGGGATAAATTTTAATTGGGTTTTATTTCATTGCTGATTAAAATTCAGGAGATGAAATATATAAGATGTAAATGTAAGAAAGTTCTGCAGGAATGTAGTTGGAAGGAAAATGGAGATTTTTGGAATGAAAAGTTGATGGAAAAAGTTTGTTGGAAATATGTTGCCAAACCTGTTGTGGGTTTTTGTTGGTGGAATACTTCCGTTGTTCGTCTTGCTAGCAATTCGTATGTTAATCACATATTTTCTTTTTCTTTTTATTCAACTTCCTTTTTTGGTTTTATGATTTCTTTTTTTTTATGTCCAGTAAAAAGATTTGTGAATAGGATCATCCAACTAATTGAACTAAACGTTGTGGGAAACTGCATAGTCTTGTGTGTATTAAAACATTTACAAAAAATTCATTCGCCAATCTTGACATCTTTTCCCACTGCTGTCAGAATAATTCCAGCACAGATTGCCGAGATTGCAGAACTGCTGCAGAGTTGCTATTTTTGTCCTTTAAATCAGTTTTGACAGCACAAATTACCCTATACCAGTTTAATGTGCATGTACCACCGGTGGACACTAATAGGATGTTTTTAGTTGAATATGTGGCCTTCGATAGAATTTAGCACATGCTGATGGCGCCATCTGATGTACATTTTTGGAACTACAATACTTATTGTATGGCAGCAATACTTTTGAAACCAGTTTTCTTGGGACTGCTATTACTCAATTATTTGTTCGGCCTAAATTCCTGAATAAATTGCTAATATTAGTTTAAGTATACTGGACTGCATTTTAGGCAACAGCTGAATGTTGGGATGGGCGGAGAATTTATTTCCAGAAAATTCCCCAATTTGCAATTATATACTTTAAACTATATTTGTATAAACGTTTCACCAGCTTGTCTGCATTTGTTTTTATACACAAGTGTAGTATATTTAAATTCAAAGTAATAATTTGTAGTTAGTAGGCTATACTACTAGGACTAATCGAGTGCCATGTTATATTTTATTTATAAAACTTCGAAGAAAAAAGAAACTTTTAACAAGTTTAATCAAATAGGCTTAAGTAATTAAAAAATTAAAGTTTGTTTAACATGTTAACATGCAATTAATTTAGTTTAGGAGTTGTATATTCTTTAATTTACTTGCTTTAAAGTTATTTCCTTATAGGAAACTACATTTATATCCTTGTCCAAGTGTAAGACTAGTTTTACATAGCTGTCCTTGATTTATAAAGTACCTATAATGTAATTTAAAAATTATAAAACAACTGTTCCTTAATATTTATTATATAGTCATATCATTTGCCAAGTTATAAAGTAACATATTCTGAATATATTACAAGGAACTTAATAAAAATAGTGATATCCGGTTAACATTTAATTAATAAAACAAGTTGGCAGTGTTGCCATTGGACACAGTATAGTTTAATGTTTAAATTTATGAATGGGATACAGTATTATATTGAGATTGTTGATATAATATTGTAGTTTGGCTTTTGATGTGGTTTGTACAAGGATAAGAGTGTGATTTTTGGTTTGAGAAATTCAAAAGCGGCTCCTGTGTGTGGATTTCGCCTTAAGGCAAACACGTGCGGCGGTGAAGGTTACCGTTTAGGGGAGGGTTTTTGTTGGGCAGCTGGCAAATATTTAGTTTTCATAGTTTTTGTGGCATATATAGTGGGTGAAAGGGGTGCGCCATTCAAACTTTATAGGCCTACACTGTGCATGCAGCAGAACAAAACGAGTTAAGTGGCAATGACCTTTGTTTGAAGGTACTTATACATAATTTTTCCTCCCCTAAAGACATAAAATATTGTGGAACGGGTTCGTGGCAATAATCGCAATGAAATCCTGAAGAAGAGGAAGAAAAAAAATACAATTTGTCGGTATCTTTTCTTGTGATAATAGTAGTTAAGGAAAAAATTCAGCTGGTATAAGTTCTAAGGGAAAAAAAATGTAACCAGATCTATGCATCTCCCTCCTTTTTTGTGGAAAGAAAGGTTAATGAGGATGTTAGCAATGTGGGAATTGTCTAGCAATTCTCAAATAATAGGCCTAAACTTGTTATATAGGAATTTAAAAATATATTCTTCACTCATGGTATTTATTTAGTTATTTGTTAGATGCAAAATGTGATTTATATGGGGGAGAATGAAATGTTGAATTAAAAATTTCTGTAATAAAAATGTTTTATAAAAATGTGGATACTTTTATGATTTATGTCCTTTCCAAAATCTTGTTTGTGGTGAAGTGTTGACTGGTTTTTAGAATGACAACTCCTCTAAGTCACGCTATATAATAAAATAATAAAAAGATATAATAATAATAAAAAAATGTGGAATAGTTAGGGTTAAATAGTGAGCCTATTTCGGGCCTAACGTGTTAAAAACTCGTATTTATTTGGTTACTATAAATGTAAAATTTGCTGGTATATTATAATGAATGACATAATTTGTGGAAATACTTTTATTGTTATAGTTTGATATAAAATATTTCGTATTTATCCCTTAAAAAATTAATAACTGCAATAAATAGTTATAAGCCTAACATTTGATACTATCAAGAGTGTATGAAGGTTATTTGCAAATGTTGTGTGATTTCAATGTGTAAATAGTGTGTTTATACGAAAGGATAAATTCAAAATGGAATAGGGGAGACCGGGGATGAATGCACCACTTTTTGCTTCACAATTATTTTTAGAAAAACCAAAGCGTTTCAAAGAA
>JAQFZQ010002577.1:0-13367 GCA_034696005.1 Glomeris marginata | reverse complement strand
ACCAGCCGCCATCTTGTGCTCAAAGGTTACGTCAATTTTCAGTTGTCGCTACTCTTATCTACATACAGGGACTCTACATGGATTTACATTGGGGTGCCATCTGGTGGCAGATATTTCTCACACCTTTCCAGGACCTATAAATCAGAAAGAAAATTGAACTATATGGAAGATTTTAACTCCGCAGATTATCTTATAGACAATGTGTTCATACGAAACCAGGTTGCTGCGAAATAAAAGTTTGGAAATTTCAATATCAATGAAGCTAGGGAAGATAAATTTATTGTGTATTTGTATATGTGAATATAAGATCACAAGTATACATACAGTACATTATACATGAGGCTTTTCTGATGTGCTATCGCTGACATCCAGAATTGACACAGTCACTGTGGATGTAGAATAAAGGGTGGTGGGCTCTTTAACATCTTTGGCTGTCAGCTGTTCAGCATAATGCATGCAGCAGGAATTAAAGATTGGGTTTACAAAAAATTAATGTGGAAGCATTATATTAATTTTACTGAACCACTATCGTTGTTGTTTTTGAATCTCCTTCGTAGCCAAAGTTCTTGCTCATCACATTGATACTGAATTCCTGGTATCCAGTACCGTTTGTTGGTGTTATTGTGAAGCATCTATAAACATCTGATAGGGACACTTCGAATGTTGCATTATCATCCTATGGAAAGATGGATTAATTGTATAGCTTATATCCACTGGAAAAACATTGCGCTGCGGAGATAACTTATTGCGTACCGTGTCCAAGTCAGATACGGACAATACTCCCACTCCGAAGTCAATAGCACTTCCAATTGGTGCATCTCTTGATACAAAAGCAACATAGTTTGGACTGGAGAATGTTGGGGCACAGTCGTTTACATCTGCCAATCCAATCATGATCTCAATTGGTGTGTTCTGTGTCTGACCAAATCCATCAATCACTTCTGTTGCCTGTTGTACGTAACAGCAATTACATACATTGGCGGTTTTAAGAATTGACACTACCTCTACAGTACACTAATGGTCAAACCATCACAGACAGTTGCACATCTTTAACGACATTGCCAAGATATTCTCTGTCCAATGGCTTTTTCACGATTAGGTCACCCGTAGATGGCTCTATTGCGAACCAGTCACTTTTATCTCCTGCATACATATAATTTTATTGTAACCTTAATGGAATTATGAGAACCTGGAAAGTATGGGAATTATTGTATTGTACCTGCTAAGATGGAGTAAGTAATATCGTTATCAATGCCCCGGTCTCTGTTAATAGCAGATAGAGATACCACAGTTGCGCCCTGTAATGTTTGTAAAATATAAATTGCTTGTTTTTGTTGGAAACAATCTGTAAATGTAAGTTTACCAAAGCGGCATCTTCGGGTATAACGATGAAGGATTGATCAGTGTTGAATTTAGGTGGTTCATCTTCTGCATCAGTTACCATCAGAGTCACAGTAGCTTGGATGAATGGGGCACATGTTACATCAATGGATTCCCTTGTTCTTACATTTACAATGTATTTGTTTTTCTCTTCATAGTCCAGTGGTCTGGTTGTTGTCAGATTAGCATGTTTTCCGTATTCGTTGGCAATGATTGAATCAAGAGCAAATAATCCATTGTAGTCATCCTAATAATGTAATTTGTTATGAATGTTCAATCTGCCATGTTGTCATAGAATGAAATGTAACACATACCTCTAGAGTTAGTGAAATACTTTCATAATACGGAAGACTTAAACCTTCCCCTGTTACGCTTAAGGTGGTCACATAAGTTGGAGCCATTAGATTCTGTTAAATTTGGTTAGTATTATTTGCTGTTGGTGAAATTGTTAAAAAAGGTGGAACAAGAATTTATTAGGGGCCAGCCATAAATGATGTCACATTGTGTTCAACCCCCTCCACCCAATGAGTTTGACATTATTTACGGATGACCTTTTAGTTACTTCTGAGAGGAAGACTATTGATGAGGGGGATCCAAAGTGTAGAGAGGGATGAGTAAAGCTACCATTGACGATCTGAACAGTTGTTGATTTAGAATGTGAAAACTAGAAATTGTTATTAGTCAGCATGGTGCAAGCACGTGATTGTGTTCATTGCATGGATAAAATTGTATTTTCTATCGTATTACGTGTTTGTTATCTGCGCTGGTTATTGTTATGATGTAAGAAGTTTTCTAATTAAAAAAAGGATAAACTTCAAAATCACTGTCTTAATTATCCAAAGGAATATTTATACAGTACATTCCGTTTAATTGGAACATCCTTGAAATGGCTGGAGCAACTTCTTGGCTGGAGCCATTGCATTGTGGAAAGTGATAAATAACAAAAACCACTGCCATGTACTAAGGGGATTTTCACAGGCAATTGATTAGGAAGTCATGTGAGGGGGAAGAACTCCGAAAATAATATTGCACTATGCTCTACCACTTTACAATTGACAATAATGACTTATTGTTGACCATTACCAAGATAGGATTGCAATAACATTGAAGCTTAAGCCCAAGGTCACATGCAGTATGTCTTGGAATCTTTCAAATGACTTCATAATCACTTGTGAACACTACAATGCTAACTCAATATTTTCTAAGTATTTCGCATAACTCCAACTTTTGACTCAACCTGAATGGTAGGGGGGATCTGTTCAAAAAGTAAGGACCTAAGGACTGCAAACATGTCATCAGCGTAAGTGCTCTAGTCATTGTGTTCCAATTATTAAGGAATCTACTGTTTATTATTCATCTATTGTATTTACGCTATCGTTGCAAAGAAGTTCATGTCTGGCATACACAGCACCAGTAGTATTTTGGCTGGTTGGGCGTCCTGTAGAATTGATTGTAAATGTATTTGCACTTTGGTTGTCCAATTGAAATGATATTTCATTGCCAAGTTCGTAGTAAACAGAAAAACCATAGACTATGTCTGTTTCTGCAAGACACAATTAATAAGATGTATATTTTTACAATGATGTTGCTATGATCAGTTAGTTGCACATACTGTAATCGTTGGTTTCGGGCCATTCAACGATGCTTGGAGCATATACATAAACCATAGCATTTCCTATATAAAGTTAATTACCAAAAATTGGTAAACATTGAACATTTTCAACGGGTTGAGTATTATTGCTTCTTACCAAGTGTGAAGCAATAGAAGAACCACAATGCAACTTTGTAGTTGAAGTGTGCCATGGTTTCCACTAACTGGTGTGAATAAGGCTCGTCTTCTTTGTACTAATGAATGTACTTGTTTTCAATCTATATTTTTATGCTGCTCGTTTCACATGTGTAATGTTTGTCCGCCCATATAACAGAAATGTTCCGCAATGAAATTGTAAAAACTTTAGTGCAAATGTTACAATACTGCTGTTCAAATAACTGCAGTACATACATACAGTTTGTCACTTCGATAAACGTCAATTATTTGAACTGCAGCAGTAGTCTACTGTAGTTTCATGACCTGTTGTTATTTCTACATAAAATTTGAAATTTCAAAACATCTTCTAAAAGCAACTGCAATAATTTATTACATATATGTAAGTATTGGATCTAAAATGTATTGCTAACTGGAAATTTGAATAACAGTCAAATGTTTTAAAAACTGAAAATGATTGTTTTGGTAGCTAAACATAATGCAGAAATAACTTCATTAATTTACTACAACATTGAAAGAAGAAACACTGTAAATAACTGATTTCATCTCAAAATTACAGCAGTTTATTTTCTCGCAAGTATAACATTTTAATGATGTTATTTTCATGCAGTGTGTATGTTTGGGTTTTATTGTCTTGTTATTGCAGAATTCTTTATCAATATATAAATTTATTATTTATGATTATAATCCCACAAGTACCTACGCCTACATATGGCTCTAGAATTAAACATGATACATTTTATTTGTTATGTATATACGTGCATAGCATGAAGTGAAATTTATAGGTAATTTTTATCACTAGTACTATACAATACAATACAATATAATATGTCAGGCAACAACAGGCTCTTGGCCCAACTAGGTTGCCCCTGTAAGAGGATTATGTTATTCTTGACGAGTCAGTTGTTTGCGCAACTGTTAGTAATAACAGCAGTAACTGTTACTGAAGATGATTGTGATGATGTACCAGAATCGTATGCTTGAACTACAAGTGGCAAGTGACATTCGGTTTCTTGACCGTTGCATGCACTAATGGAATCCGAGTCCATTGCTTGAGCTGGCTTGATTACTCCAATTGGCTCTCCTTCATGGTAGCCTGGTACAATGGTGAAGTAGTTGTTGTTGCCATTGGACACAAAGCGGTAGTTCACAATACCATTGTTGCCGCTATCAATATCCTTAGCCTGAAATATTATAATAGACACAGTAAATGATTTGTGTACTGAAACAAACTCCCATTAACCTTATTAATTCTACTGCAGCCCAATAAACTAACTTGCCAACAAATTTTCTCCCACCCCTATATGATCTTGAATTATCCTAATTCTTTGCATAGCTGAACAACATGGATACAACATCCAATGCCCATATAATAAGTTAGTTGTATCATGATTTATGGGATACAACAAGGCTTTACCTGTACATTGAATGGAGACACAAAATCTGTAGCATTTTCAAATATAACGCTATTGGACGGTGAAGGTAGGAAATATGGTGCGTTGTCATTCACATCTGTTATTTCACCACCCATTTCAACAATAATTGAATTTCCCAGTCCGTTTTGATCCCTTATTTCCACAATCACATTGTAGGTTTCAGATTCCTCATAGTCAAATACAGTCGATTCAGCAATGGTTATGTAACCCGTGTTGCTGTTCAGGTTCAGGCTGTTAACAAATAAACAAAATACTTTATACTGTAATCCTTTTGTGTCAGTAGATAGAATTCAACATTAGTTATATTATATTAGTGACCCGTTAGCAAATTGTCCCAGTAGTTGAGTGTATTTGATTGCATTAGCATCTACCAAATCTGCATCGGTAGCCTGCAAAGCAATTCACTTGTAGGTTAGTTACATTGCATTTCATTGACAAATGAGATCTATTAAGATTATATACCTGAATGTAACAAACTGTTGTTCCCACTGCAGAATTTTCTGCAATATCTTTGCAATAGCTGGAGGAAGATAGGACTGGGATGTTATCGTTAGCATCCTGTATAGACACGGTCACGGTGGATGTAGAAAAGAGTGTTGAATCTTTAGCATCTTCTGCTATGAGCTGTTATACATTAAAGAGATATTGAGGACAGGATTAACAAAAATCAATGGAAGAACAGTATAGTTCAAAAAACCTTGATCGTTGCTGTTTTGCTGTCTCCTTCGTAATCAAAGTTAGGGCTCTTCACCTGAATACTGAATAGCTGAGAACCAGTACCATTGATTGGTGTTATGGCAAAGCTTTCAGTAACATCTTGAAGGTACACGTTGAATGTTGCATTATCATCCTATTGAAAGGTTTTGATATGTGTAGTTCATTGCTTGAAAATTGATGTGCTGCGGGATGAAACGTACCGCATCTAAATCTGTTATGGACAACACTACTCCCACTCCAAAGTCGAGAGCTCTTCCTACTGGTGCATCTTCTGATACTAATGCAACGTAGTTTGCCTTAGAGAATTTTGGAGCACAGTCATTGACATCTGCCAATTCAATCAGGATTTGAATGGTCGAACTCTGTGCCTGACCAGCTCCACTCAACACTTCCGTTGCCTGTTATAACACACCAAATATATTGGTATAATGACATCAGTTGACACTCTCCCACTCTCTACATTGCACTATAACTATCATATCTTGCCAGCACACCTAGACATTTAGGGATTTAATGTGATATAGTCGTCCCTCTAAACTGAGCTCTGGGGGTGGAAAGCGGGTGGAATGGAGTCTATTGTTGAGGGGAGTCCCAGCTTTGACTTATAATTGGTATTCAAAAGAAAGAAGAAGATAATCCTTTCCCCTCCAGAGCTCAGTTTAAACTGGGTTGGGTATATCCAACTGCATCTAATGCACATAGGCTGGTGTTCATTAATTTGTAATGAATGTAATACGTATTTAATTGGTTGTTTATGGAAGATTGGAGGCTGCTATATTTGCACATTTGTTTTATGCAAAAATTTGTACGTGATGTTGTATACACAACTTTGCTTGGTGAGTTTTGAATGCCTTTTCACCAATTATGACTGGCATAATGGATGCTATAATCTAAATTATGTTTAAATTGTCTAACCTTCACAGACAGTAGCACTCCATTAACGATATTGCCAAGATCTTCTCGTTCCAGTTTTTTGTTCACAGTTATGTCGCCTGTAGATGAGCTTATTGCGAACCAATCGCTTTTTTCTCCTGTGTATCGTTTTATATTGCAATACCTAGTATTCTAAATCTTGAATGCATATATGGAAGCTGTTATTATACCTGTTAGGATGGAGTACACAATACCATTATTAATACCCCGGTCTCCATCAACTGCGGATACAGTTAGCACAGTATGGCCCTGTAATGTTTGTAAAATATTGCATTCATGTTTTTTTTATGGGAGTAAGTCTTGTATGGCAATTTACCACAGGGGCATCTTCAGGGATGGTAGTGAAGGGTTGAAAAACAGTAAATTGAGGTGGTTGGTCATCTTCATCGATCACGATCACTGTCACCGTAGCTTGTATGGATGGGACACATGATGAATCATCATCAGTGAATTGTCTTGCTTCAACATTTACAATATACACGGATTCCTCTTCAAAGTCCAGTGGCCGGGTTGTTGTCAGATTAGCATGTTTTCCGTATTCGTTGATATAGAAGGATTCAAAAGCAAATAATCCATTGTAGTCATCCTTCAAATGATAATTTTTAGTTTAGGATGCATTGTTATATCATTGAATGAAATATTTGATAACAGTATGCCTCTAATGTGATGGAAATCCTTGTAATATCCAGTAGACTTAACCCTGTCCCTGTTACACTCAATGTGGTCACATAGGTTGGGGCCTCTTGATTCTGTTAAATTTGATACGCAGTTCATTTTTGTCAATTACATTACTTATATGATGTACGTGGTGAATAAGATGTACAGTAGAACCTGTCTAAAATGATACTGTCTAAAGTGATAAACTCGTCTCCGTCTCAACTCGTGCCCCATACAAAATGTGATAAACCTTCGTAAAGTGATACTCGATAATTTTTATTGGCCATACCAAGCGGTCCTACTACGCTTCAGGAAATTAATTGTCAATGTTCTTCTGAACTATTTGGTTGGTACTGATCGTACATCATTTATACTTGTGCCTGCCGGTTGTCCAATACTTTATTATGGGGTGTTGGAGGTGTACAGTACAAAAACGAAAATTGTAAACAGCATGTGTGTACCGTCGTGTGTTCTGCCTAGAGTGATAAACTGTCTAAAGTGATTTCCTATACCTATGGTCCCAACAATATCACTTTAGACAGGTTCTACTGTATAGTAATATAGTTTCTTGGTTACTTCTTGGATGCTGGTAATTGTTGCGGGGGATTCAAATTGTATGTTGTGATCAGTATAAGTTCCTTTTGCGATCTGAACCGTTGTGGATTCAGAATCTGTATACTAGAAATATAATTATATTGTGAATCACAAGCATGATACAAGTGTTTACAAATTGGATGATGTTTGCATTTTCAATCAATATTACACTCCACTCTTTATATTACCCCATTGGAATCTCTTCCCGTTACTGTTAGGATGTAAGAAGTTTTCTATATACAGTTGAAAACAAGTTTGATTTTAGAATTACTCTCTTATCCAATGGAATATTCCTATGATTGTATTTACATTATCGTAGCATAGAGCATGTTTGGCATACACCGCACCGGTAGTATTGTAGCTCGATGGCTTTCCAGTGGAATTTACTGTAAATGTTATTGCACTTTGGCTATCTAATGTAAATGTTGTGGTGTAACCATTATTGTTATAAGCGGAAAATCGGTAGACTGGTTCAGTTCCTGCAAAATGCAATTTATAAGATGTATATGTCTAAAATGTATAAATTAGTTGTATAGGTGAGGTGCACATACTGTAATCATTAGTTTCGAGCCACTCGACTGTGATTGGCGAGTACATGGTGATGGTCGCATTTACTAAATGAATAATAATGAACTTAAATAGAGTTGTTCATTTAGTTGGGCATAAGCGATATATTTAACGATATTGCTTCTTACCAGTGGTGATGCAGGAAATCAAACAGAATATGATTTGAAAGTTTAAGAAGTGCCCCATGGTTTTCGGTAGCTGCAGTGAAGAATCGTCTGGTTTCGTAGAAATTTATGTTCCTTGTTTTCACTTCATATTTTTATACTGTTTATTTATAGAATGTTTATCTCTGTCTATACGATTTTCCTACCTTCTTCCTGGAAACACTGCTAAATAAAGTTCAATAGGCTGTAACACATGATTGAGGATAGTTGAACTTTCAATTTCTGTTCATTATCTAGTCAGCAGGTTAGTTTCCATGTCCTAGATATGTTATCAGTCAATTCTTATCCAGGTATTGTGTACGTAGGATTGTTTCCACATTTCAAATTAATGCAATTCCATTATAATTTAACATTTAGTTTGCCAAATTTGAAGGTATGAATTTTGTTTTGTCACCAAGTGTAAAGTTGCTGACAATTTATGTTACTGTGGGTATACAAGAAAGCAAATGTCTAGTATACATATTACTGGATTTGCATATTGTGATTGTCATATTTTTAATATTATTTACATGCCTGTGATAATGCAATCAAACATCAAAATGCACTTGTGAAGTTGTCACTGAATTAGTGACGAAAACATGAAATTAATATGGTTTATAGCTTTAACGAAGGTAAACTTATAAAACTACATTTTTGGATATGAAACCTTTAAAACCTGCATTTTGGAATATAAAACATCTAAAATACCTAGTATGTTTTCAATTACAATATATTTATTATCCTACACTTAATGTATCTGGTATCTGTTTCTAACATTTTCTTATCTTTATCCTCGAGTCGCTGGTGAATTCCAAGAATTGGTTACAACACTTGATTGAAGATAGTTGAAGTTTTAGTTTCTGTTCAATATCTACTCGGCAGGATTACATTTTTCATGTCCTAGATAAACCATTTCTTATCCAAGTATTGGATACGTAGAATTGCTTTAGGAATTCCAATTAATACAATTGCAATAATTTACCATTGAGTTTACCATATTCATTGGTATACATTCTGGCTGCAGACAATTTATCTTGATTTAAAATATACAGTAAAACAAAAAACAAATGTATAGTGCTCAACTTTCTCAACTCTTTCAGAATGTGATGAAGCTATTCATATTAAATATATCATTATATTTGCATTGTAGGAGGAGGGGGGATGTTGGTATATTACCTGTGTTACCGAATATGATTGCTGCATATGAAAGAAATCCGAGTATCATGTCAGAAAATTATGCAAGTGATGACTAGACTGTCACACTTCATTGATATTTGAATAAAAAGTTTATTGCTCGAAAAATTTGATATATTACATTAACATCCGGAGTACGTAAATTGCTACAATATAAAATAGTTCAATGGCAACATTCTGTGTTGTTGCAGATGATGTTTTAAAGCAGTAGCAATTCATTATTTTAGCAGTTACTATCAGGGAACGTGTCTGAATGGGAGAACCAGAGTCGTAAGCTTCAACTTCCAGTTCTAAGTTGCAGACATCTCCTTGACCTTTGCATGCACCAATAGATGCCATATCAATGGTATTGACTGGACTGATCTTCCCAGCTGTTTTTTCTGACTCTGTATATGTCTCAATCTTGAAGTACTTTTCGTTACCATTGGTAGCCAAACGATACTTTACAATACCATTGTTGTCACTATCAGCATCCATAGCCTACGAATAGGATTAATTAAAAGAAGTGAATATGTTTAATCATATACACTCTTGGTGTAATCAATTCATATACTACTGTATGCATTTGAATGAGGAAAATTTCAAACCTGTACGATAAACGGAGAAGCAAATTCAGTTTCACCGTTGAATATCATCCCCTTGTCGGATGATGGCGAGAAACTTGGACTGTTGTCATTGATGTCGATTATGGAGCCAGATAATGCAAATGTAACTGGTTTCCCGAAACCTAAGTTGTCTCTTGCTTCTACCATGACATCGAAAGTTTTATACAATTCATAGTCGAATATGGTTGGGTCAGCTATGGTCACGATGCCGGTATCCCGGTCTAATTCCAAACTGGAACAAATATTTGATTATAATGTATTGCATAGAAATGACGAATTTTAGATGTGGCAGCTTTGTAAACGGAACAATATATCCATTAGAAGACTGCCATCATCTGTAGTGCAATGCAATACAGTATTGTTCTAACCTGTCAGCCAATGATCCAGAGATGTTGGTGTACTTTATGCTTGGAGTAATGATGTCGTCATTTGAATATTTTACCTGCAAAACATTTAGAATTACTTCGTTTGAACAAATTATGGCGTCTGAAATGCTTCCACATTCCAGCTTTGGCCCAAAGACCTTGTACAAATGTACGGTTTTGCCAGGGTAAACCTGTTTTGGCCACTTAGTGTGGAAGATGTTGGCAATGTGCAATTGTTTTTAAAGTGGGCTATATCACTTTTGGGTGCTGGTTTCTTGAGTTCTTTCATAGTGCACTCTTGAGTCTGGGTGCACTATATCATGATGTAGTGACTGTATACATACATTATGTATGTAACGGATTAGTGTTGAAAATTATGGGTTTCCGTATAAACAGATTGGTTATATCTAGGCTGTTGGAACAAACTAGTTCTTTTAAATATTCTTTGGAATGATTAAAATCGTTGAACTGGGCTTGACTGCATGTATGTTTTGTAGCAATTTGGTAATAGTATACCGTAAATTTGCAAACTGTAGTTCCAATTTCAGAATTCTCCGGCACATCTAAACATTTACTAGAATCGTCTAGGACCATTGTCACTGCGTTGTCATCAATTACGGAGATTGTCACAGTTGAACTTGATGCCAATGTGTTATCCTTTTTATCTATGGCTTCTACCTAAAAATATGAAGAGTTTCGGATTAGAGATGAACTTAAAAAAATTTGATGTGATGATTGATATGACTTAAATTGTCATTGTTTTTACTAAGTGGAAGTGCAATATACTATATTGGGATTCTTGAAGTTTTCAACCTACCGTGAAGGTGTAAGATGATTTTTTGGCGTAGTCAAGAGCTGCATTCACGACAATGGCGAACATGTTACTCCCAACACCTTCGCTTGCGGAGAGTTTGAACGGAACATCTGTTTCTTTTATGGACACAGTGAAAGCTGCATTTGCTTCCTAAAGTTGCAATAGTAGTATTATTAGCAAAACAACTTATGACTACTTGTGCTGTATTTGATAGTTTTTTGCTCTGTACCTCATCACTATCAGTTACTTGTATTACTTTGTCCAATGGTACAGGGTAACCGCTTGTAGCACTTTCTATTACAGACCCTGTATAAGTTGATTGTGAAAATGTAGGTGCCATATCGTTTACATCAGTTAAACGAACAGTGACTGTTACAGTTGCTGTGCTCTCTTCATTGCCAATTTCAGTAGCCTAATCAAAAACGGTTTAACAGAAACGTTTTCATTAGTATCATACGTAGTCTAGGATAATAATGGGTACTGTGTTTTTGTATCTACCTTAATAATTAATGCCGTTCCAACTTGTTCGTATCCTTTACCTTCCCTATCTGGTGATTGTTCTACCGTGATCTCTCCACTATTTGGGTTTATCTGATACCATTCTGAATCTGTAAATATACAGAATGTATTAGTTTATGGAATTACAAATTCAATAGTAACGTTAATACCATCTTGGAGAGAGTAACTAATAGCTTGATTGATTCCATGGTCGCCATCAACAGCCTTCACGGTTGTTACTGTTGTGCCCTGTTGAAATTTGGAAGTAGTCAGAATAGAAATGACTGGATATTACAGACTGCTAACAATATTTATCACTTACTACAGCTACATTTTCCTGTATTTGTACACTTGGGGTGTACTTTGTGAAGATTGGGGCTTGGTCATCCACATCAGTGACCGCGATTGACACAATGGCTGTTGAACTTAATACTGAATCACCTTCTCCTTTATAATCCTGCCAAAGTTAATTAATGTAATTTTGCATGATATACTTATACATAATTAATATCATTTTAAATATATCCAAATATCCTTCCTGAATTCTGGGTGGTTTGTTAGAAATCTTCAGATGTGAGGGTTAAATTGTGTTTTGGCATATTCTATATTTTGAAAACTTACTTTTGCTATAACATGCACTTGATAAATTTGGCTTTCTTCATAATCCAATGGCCCGGTAAGATATAAATCAACTGTAGCCCATCCATCCATAATAATGCTATTGTTTTTCAATTCAAAGAGTCCATTGTATTCATCCTAGTAAAGGCTTTTGCATTGCGTTAAACGATTTTTGAACAGATGATTAAATTTGTGGAGATTTTCCATACCTGTATACTGAATAGTACACTATTTGTGTCAAATTCGTCATTGACATCCGAGTCTTTTGTTTTTAGTTTGGCGATAAATAAGTTTGCGTCGTTCTGTTAATGTGTTCCGAAGGATTGTATTAGTTTAATTACTTATTCATTTGGATGAAGATAATATGGTGGTACTCACTTCTTCTTTGCTGTTTACTATGAGGGAAGTCTCATAATATGGTGCATTATCATTGGCATCCTCCAGGATAATTGTTAGGCTTGTTGTTGCGGTCATAAACGCCTCACATGGTTGAGTGGCAATCAGTGTTACTGTATGCAAAGTTTTCTCCTATGGAAGTTCAGTTATACATTTTTATGGGAATCGTGCAAAATCTTGACGCCATGTTATATTTATCTACCTCATAGTCGAGATCTTTCACGAGGGTGACAGTACCTTGTCCATCCCCATTTGTTCCTCCTGACCCTGTAGCAAGAAATATTTCAGGGCTGTCGACACTATACGTGAAATCACACGTTGATGGAGGTGTTGCTGCGACAGTGAAGTCGAAAACCACCTTATCCGCTTTAAAAAGGAATTAATAAACTTTTAGGCACCATTCTGCAGGTAGCATTGGAGAAAGCATTGCTTCATTGCCATAGAGACACTTTCCATTTATTTCACTTGAATTGGAAATGTTTCAGATTTGTGCTGCAGTTTCTGAGCAAAGGGCTCTCTAAGTTCTAAAGCATGTTGTATGCATTTATGTATTTAAATACTTACCAATATCACTTATTACAAGTATTATGAATTTTCAATTCAAGTGGTGCCTCCTTTTAGCTAAGGTATGCAAGTAAATTAAATATACATACCTATTGCTTCGGATTCTGGATATTGAGCCGTA
>JAQFZQ010002576.1:0-13369 GCA_034696005.1 Glomeris marginata | reverse complement strand
AAAATTAGTGTGAGCTTATGATTAAATTCTGGTTGCAATTGGTGTCGACAATTTTAACATTGTCAGTTCACCTTTAAGTGATAATTATTTTATTAATTTCCACAAAGCTTTTGTTGCAACACTTGCTTACTTCCTTTATGTTTTTCTTTAGATTAAGTTGAGTTTCAGGGTACCTTACAAATACTGTCAGTGAGTTGTTATGACATATATTCAGGTGTCTTCATTTTATTTATATATATTTGAGTTATTTCAAAATTTATATTAATTAAAATATATATTCTGAAATTAAAATTAAATTTTTCTGTATGTTTCAGTGTTTTGATGTGACAGATATTGTGTCAGACATTGGATTGGACTCCATAAATGACATTGATTTCCATGCTCAAATCTTAAACGAGATCTCAGTTGCATTGTTATTGCGGATCATAGAAGGTATGTAAACATTTTAATGCACAAAAATGTAGAGACATTATTATTAATTATTGTTATATTTTTATTTACAATTAGGAGAGTGTATTTTGGCTCACAAAGGAGATGAAGCAACTGTATATTTCTTCAACAAATATGGTGACCATGGAAACTTGAGAATATCTGCAGTTGGTAAGATAAAAAGTGATGTACAATCTTATTTATAATTAAGTGTCATGTTCATTGAAATCACATGCTTCTGTTTCCAGGCTTTGATAAACTTCTTTGGGATTTGAAGTTTTACAAGTCGAAAAATGGGCAAAATGTGAAACCTTGCTTTGTAGAAGACAATGTTCACAATGCAACTGATAACCAGTCAATGCCACATGATCATGTACATGATGAACATAATGAACATGACCGTGGTCCATTAGATGACCACATACATCATGACCATGATCATCATAATAAAAATGTAGATGAACAAAGAAAATTATCTGAACTTGGTAATCATGATCATGAACATGAACACACACATGAGCACGAACATAATGGAAGTGAAGCTACTCCTGGAACAAGTGGATCAACTTCTGGAACAAGTGGAGCAACTCCTGGAACAAGTGGAGCAACTCCTGGAACAAATGAAGCAACTCCTGGAACAACTAATGTATTCAACATTACTAATATCATTCTAATGACTAACTTATCTGAAGAAACCACTTTCCAAGCAACTAATGGTAATACACTTGAATTATTTTAGTACCACCTACATAAAACAATTTAAAGGTGAACTGGCAAGGTTTTGCAACATACCCTGAAAAAACTAGCATTTGATTGTCACTAATTTAGGAACATTGTCTGAAAATTTGAGGCCATTTGAAGCATTATTGCCACAGATATGAATTATTTAGTTTCATGGACACTGTGACACCAGCGCGGTGACACTGTCCTTTCATGACGCTCTCTTTAACTATTCATAACTTTTGTTTAACAATTTTTAAAAAAGTTTTATTTTCACCAATCGTTTTATTGGCATCAATTCTATAGAATTACACAGTTTCCAGTGTATGTTACAAAACCTTGTCAGTTCACCTTTAAATTAATGCAACTTTTGAATACATTTTTAGGAACAACACCAATAACAGTAGAGGTGTCCAATCCCACCATTCTTCCTACAATAGATGTTAGAAATGGCACAGAACTTGAGAATGGATCCAGTAAAGCACCTGCACGTGCTTTAAGGTCTTTAGATCAAGAGTCTGGTGGTGACACTCATGACCATGGTGAGCATCATGACCATGAACATGATCACAGTCACGCGGAGGAAACATCTCGCAAGGAAGAGGTGCCAGCCTAATTAATCTTATTTTCGTTTCCAATATCATTCTATATAGTAATAACATGTTTAATTTACAGTGTGCCATTGCATCCTTGTTGATACGTGAAGCAGATGCAGATGGTTCTAAAGATTTGGATACCGAAGAATTCATACAACTGTGTCCTTCTTTGCTGCGACAAATGGCAGAGTGGAACTCAAATGCAATTAAAGCTAATGCAACAACTAAATCATTAAATAACTATGAAGGTCAGTGTTATATAATTCAACATTTGCAGTAATTGAGTTTTGATAAATTGAAAATATTAGAAACAACAATTGATTTTTGATAAAATTTATTGTTTTCAGTGTATGGTTATGGTACATTGTCGATTTTTATCATCAGTCTATGCTCACTTTTTGGTATCCTTCTTGTACCATGTCTATCGACAAGAGTTTATGAATTTTTCATGATGGGTTTCATCGCTCTTGGATTTGGAAGTATGCTTGGTGATGCTATTTTGCATCTTACACCACAGGTACTATATGTTTTGATAATAAATAATAATGTATAACTTGAAAATTAAAGCATTTAAAAGGCAGATAATTATATATAGCAGTTCATTTTCAGTTCTTAGGTCTCCACAGTCACTCAGAAGAGAATGGCCATAGTGGTGGTGCCCATGAACATGAAGAGATCCCTGCTTATTTCTATACATGCCTCACTGTAGTGGGTGCAATCTATGTGTTCTTCGTGTTTGAAGGGTGTGCTCATATTCTTGGAAAACGAATGAGAAAAAGAGTAAGGAAATATATCATTTACTTTTTCTATATAAAATAACATATGATACTGCGATGACTTTGTCTGCAAAAAGTGGACTATGAATAAATAGCAGCATTAATAATGTAGGTATACACTCTTGATATTACAGGTTGGCCCAACAGAGACAACATCACTTAATGGGAATGGGCATGGACATAGCCACAATAATGCCAAGATTTTGAAAATATTGAAAAGGGAATCACTGAAACGAAGTCCTGTGAAAACTATTTCCAGAGAAACACTGGTAACTATTATGTCTAGCATTCTATAAATGTTCTGTGATATAGTGATCAGCTATAAATTACATTACACAGATTTGAAGCCCTATTTATAGAAATGCTTAAGTTCCCTCCAAACCTAGCCAATCAATGAATAGCACATATTTGTTATTACTATCCCTATATTTATTGGAATTTAGTTATTGATAAATTCCAATATTGGATTGAATATGTAGTATATTTATAATTTGTGGATTTTCAGGCACCAGAATCTAGGGTTGAGTCAGTCACATCCCTGGAAATGCAACCCGAGACAAACTTCTTAGATTCACCTAAAGTTTGCTGCGGTCTGAATAAATACTTATAATCCATTTTTCAAAAATTACAATTTACTTCATATATGTCTAATTAGTTTATTTTATGTTACACCAGGTTTGAAATCGGTTGCAATGATGATTATCATTGGTGATACTTTGCATAATGTTGCTGATGGACTTGCCATTGGGGCTGCTTTCGCTGTGAGTACCCGTGGCGGCATCTCCACATCCATTGCCATTTTCTGTCATGAATTCCCACATGAACTAGGTAAGTTTATTGTTTACTAGTAGTATAGTTAGGCACTTGGGCCCTGGAAGTGATGTCACAGGTGGGCGTGGCCTATTTTTGCCCTGCCGTGATTAGTCGAAGTATGGGCCAATCAGGAGTAGGAGGGGCCTAAAATAGCTTCATATAGGACTGAATATTCGAGTTTCCTGCTGTATTATGTCACCGGAAGTGACCCATAATATGACCAATCACAGCAGGGCAGAAATAGGCCACGCCCACCTGTGACGTCACTTCTGGGGCCCAAGTGCGTTGCTACATTACTTTTTTTGATGCAAGTGATATAAAGTAAATATTCACAACATTTTCTTATATCAATTATTTTATTAATTCCAAAGGGGACTTTGCAATTTTACTGTCGACTGGGTTAAGCAAGAGAAGTGTTCTTGGCTGGAACTTTGTATCATCTTTGAGCTCATTCATAGGTCTTTATGCTGGAATAGCAATTGGTATGAATCCTAGCTCTTCTCAGTGGATTTTAGCAGTTACTGCTGGCATGTTTCTTTACATTTCACTGGGTGATATGGTAAGTACAAGACTATATGTACTGTGAGAGTTGTATATGTATGTTTATTTAATCAAGATTTAATCATTGCATATTTTCAGTTGCCAGAAATGAAAAATTGCACAACATCAAGTCCATGGCTCATGTTTTTTGCTCAAAATTTGGGTGTAGTTGCTGGAATTGCAGCCATGGCTCTGATTGCAATATATGAAGATCAGATTAAAATCTGAATGAGAATATCACAAGAATAGCAGTATGCAGCTGACAAAGTGATATATGGTACCAGTTTCAGGCAGCTGAACAAATCCTGTCTTTAATTTATTACACAGTGTGCAATTTTTTGTACATATAGTTGTGTAATATGTCCGGTGTAAAACCAGTGATAACGTTTTATATTGAAGCTAATTACAATAATAAACGACTTTTATTAATTAAAAATTATGGAATAGGCTGTGCACATTATTTATATAATTAAATATTTTCATTAAATATACTTCCTAGAATAGCAATATTGTGATACTATTCATGCTACTAAAGTCTTGTTCACTAATAATACAGCAATCGAGTAGGCGTGGCTTAAATCCTTTAATAGCAGAGTGATAAGACATTAGCATGAATTAGATCATATATTGGAAATTTTTAGTAATAATTTATTGGAGGAATATTAAGTGCTAATAAAAGATCAATAACCTTTTGAAAGTGTTAAGAAAAAGAGTAAACTTTTATTGTAGTATTTATGGGAAGTCATATGATGTTGCAAATAATTCGTTTTTATTAATAACGACAGCATTAAATTATTTGTTACCAAGCCAGACATATTGCGCAACATCATGTAATTTTGGAAGTGAACTGCCAAAGGTCAAGGTGCAACAGGTGCTCTTCCAATTGCCCAAGGCTATATATAGCCAATTGGCATTGGATATTGATTATGAAACGCTCTTGGAATTGGGGATGAATATATAATTAGTAGTGATTCATCTATGTCAACGCTGATTGGCTCAAGAGGTCAACTGGGGCTTAAAACTTTGGCCACTGAGGAAGGAACTGTAGGTGGGGTGATATGAGAGAAATGCTATTTCTAGCCACTCCACTACTCAACACTCCACCTGAAAGGAAGCATTGATTCAACTCTTTCTGTTGAATGTTGGAAGCAGAGGAATATTATATGAAAGTTCTATGATATTCCACCAGATGGCGATGTTTAATTTTTTAGAATATTGCTCAGTTCTAAAGTTCTAAACAAGGTTCTAAATGGAAGTGATTAGAAATGTTAGAATGTTGGAGGTCATCGAATAATGTAGTTTTCAAAGGATTTTGAAGAAGCTTTCATCTGAATTCTTCAAGTCTTCATAATTCAGGTTGGTTATTACATTACTTGAATCTGGATTGATTGATTGATTTGATTGGTTGAATGAATGAGAAAATATAATTTGATTGCCGGCATTTTTATTTCATAAAGTTGTACATATATATATTTGTTTAAATTCTACAATATTCGTATAAAAAATAAGCAGTTATTGTATAGTATATATATAAAAACCATTTTCCGCACATGAAAGCATTTCCTATCGCTATTTACACCGATATTAAAATAGGAGCAAGATGGAAATCATTGATAGGCATTTTTTCTTAATTTGGGAAAAGGGCACCTTGCACTCCAAATTTGTCATTCAGGTTGAAGAATGATTCGGATTGTGAGCATGGGATGGCGCTGTCAACAGACTTGCACACGAATGTTGATTGGTCGAATACTGTCTGGTTTCCGCAGAAGAAACTGTACTGTTGCACTGGACCTGATACAAATATAAATTTGTATTATAATACATTTCTTATTTTAATATTTGGTTGTTATTAAGTTGTATTCCCCTTCCCTGTTTTAAGGTTAAATGCAGAAATACATATTAGAAATATTAGAAAGAATTGTTGAATGTTTTTTATGGGTGTGGTTGTCAATCGGCTATATTAGGCTACACCTGTTTTCTACAGGGTTTTCCATTGGGTTTTCGACTATCTAGGAGGTGTGGCTTAATTGTTCTGTTATTGAACAGACTATAGGTAACATTTTACCAGTTAGGGCTCCAGTGGCATCAACATAGGGTACACAGACGTGGAAGATCTTGCAGTTGTTAGCAATGTCAGCGAAGTATCCGTATTTTTTGCCATCACAGGTGAAACTCTTTTGAATATTTCCAACCACTACTGCAGATCCATCAGGAAGAACGTAGGCTGTCTGTGGGATTCCTGCAGAAGCTCCTCCTGCTGGTGCAGGAGCTGCTGGTGCAGGTGGAGGTGGAGGTGGAGCAGGTGGAGCAGCAGCCTGACGTCTAACCTGATTTTTCAAAAAATCTCATTCACATACCATTTTTTCATTGGACACGCCCACAATATCATTTAGCTCTTTAACTTACCACTGATGCAATTGCAACGGACAACAAAGCGCAAACTGGAAATTATTTAAAAGACATTTTAAAATACTATCATTTGAAAATTCTGAAATATAGTATATATTAGGATTTCTCTTATAATAAATATTTACCAATGACTGCAACCTTCATATTGTTTTTGATTTGGGAGATTTGGGTTTCAGAAAGAAATATATCTATAAAGAAATAATTACAATTAAATGTTGGTTTGTAAATTGCACATAACTTATAGTGTACATAGATATTCAGCACTTTCAGAACAATGTTAGTATATTAACATTATTATAAAATTAGTGCTCTGTAAATTGTTTTTAATTATATTTAATGCTTAATATAGCATGTACTTTCATGGGACATCTTTATAAATTTAACAATTTTTAGTTTTTAGTATAGCCTATACCGATTCAAGTAATGCTGTAATTCAGGTAATACTGTAATTTAAACACATTTGGAGGATTATTTTGCTATATTGCAGTGATTATTAAAATTACAAAATCGAATTTCTTTGTAGCTTCAGATATTTACATAATCCTATAACATTTGCTGTTTTATTTTTCTTGTGGATACATATTATATAAATTTACAAATAAGTACTAGTATAGGATAGGAAAATTTGAACCATTGAAATTTAAAAATATCTATTCTAAGTTTTCTGTTATATTGAATACATTTAATACATTGAATAACTTAAAAATTTGTCAAATCTCAAGTAGTACAAATAAAATTTTCACAATTTGGAATAGCTATATAGATATATAATTGAAATCTGTTCACTAATTTAAATAATACTTGTTTTTTAATGTTAATTACAAATGCAGAAAACTGAAAAATTGCCATAAAGATAATTCATTATGCATGTCAGTTCTAAAATACATTGTTAAATTTTCCAAACATAAGCTGTCTATTATGATGAATTGAAATATTTATATTAATACTATATAATATTGTATACTGTATGCTATTGTAAATGGCATTGTTTAAACAATACAGGAAAGTGATATAGAGGTGTAATAAGTTTGTCCTTGCTTACTTACCTTCAACTGTTGTTGAGATGAGAGATGAGTGTGAACTGAAGATGAAGGTACTTGCTACCTGCTTATATACCCTGTCTGAAATGAAAATTGTTGTGTAGTTTGGAGGTAGACCTCATCTTGATGACCTACAAATAGGCCCATATAGCAAGCAGCCAATCACATGACTGTACTTTCCCGGTGCACATGTCCCGGATGCGCAAAATAAATCATGCACTATGTCACACAGACATAGTAACTGCCATGTCCGCATTTTTCATATGTACACCTATGTTGGTTTTTCACACTTGTAGTTTGTAATTGCTGAATTGCTGAAATGTATGCAAATACAACATAATGTTATGCATATGTGGAACATTATTTTGCTTATAACCATTATAATTAAAATGAATAAAAATTTTGTATGTTGATAATTAAGTGAAAGTTTATTGGGATATTCTACAAAATAATCTTATAAATTCTATTATATTTTTGTTAAAAAATCGCTATGCAATAATAGTTCCTTATTAAGTATAGTAATAAATAAGGACAATAATTACTGTAATAGTAAATAATAAGAAAAATGTTTTTTTGAGAAAATTTAAATGAATGCATTGCATGTAAAAATCGCTATGCAACAATAATTTTTTGATTAAAGGTATAGTAATAAAGAGAATAAATATGGTTATAGTAATATTAATAGTACAGCATAAGAAAAATATTTTTTAACTTTTTAAGAAAATTTAAATAAATGCATTGGAGTGTGATTTTGTCACCAATTGTGACATAACAGATGGAATTAAAAGAAATGGGACAATGTGATTTCACTGTGTCAAAATTTACACAAAAGTGAATTATTAATAATGTATTGAGATAATTATTACCAGATTTTAAACAAAAAAATAAGCTTAAATGTTTTTAGGGATTTTTACATAGTTTTTAAAAACCTCAATTCAGACATAACAATAGCACAACATTTGGAATTTAATTAAATTATTTAAAATCCGTTTTTGTAATGTTTGTAGAATTACTTTGAATAAATTTTTAACACACACTTGGTATAAAACCTTGGATAGAAATCAGTATATAAATAGAAATGACAATATACCAAGGATTGTTTTTGTTTTTGAAAAAGTTTTACTGTTTTTACTTGGAAGTATTAATTAAAATTACCAAGAGTGATATTACAAAGAACAGTTTATTTGCAAATGTCATAAACTGAAAATCTAATTCTATCATTACTCCTATATGTTATTTGTTTTGTTGAATTGTATATTGAGTTTCAGAATAGGAATGCATATACAGTATATTGCAGAATGCGAAATTAATTATTGTAATTAGCGTTTGGAAATAAAAGTTGGCATGGAGGTATTATGAGATTTCAAAAGTCATTCTGGTAATTGAATTACATAAAGTGCATTTTGTGGTAGTGGAGTGTTCCGTGAATTATAAAAAGAAATGATGATGGGAAACAGGTGTTTGTTTCTATGTTTGCACTTTGTTTATTTTGAAGCCCAACTTTTCATTTTCCAAGGTGGAAGAGGAGGAAGTTAAATTATCATTCAATTCATTAATTATATATAATTGAATTATCATTTGCCTAAGTTACATAGATAAATGATGCCAATGTGTGTTGCACCTCCTTCACTTTCTTTGCAGTTAAAAGCGAAATTTAACGTTTTTGCAATGGCAGACAAAACGGCGGCCATCTTGTTGATATTGAAGGTGCAAGTGAAGAAATTCACATTTGCTTTGTTTGTATTTGTGGGAGTGACACATACACTAAATACATAGTGTAATTTTATGTTTTCAGGCTATCTTAACCCATCTTCTGTTTGAATCTTGACATAAATATAAATGCATGTATATACGCTTATCTTCTTGGAAAGTTGAAACCCAGATAAATTTCATTAGGCCTAAACATTGCTATTTTTCAACTTTTATTACTTGCAACATTTATAGATGTGTTATATGGCTATAACGGAAAGAAGAAATTATGTCAGTCATAAAAACTGTTATTTACATTCGGTTTTCATTCTCCTTTGTTATCCAAATGACTGCATTATCCTTGAGTATCTTCTACATATAGGCAATACTTGAATTTGTGAAATATATTTTCGGTTTCTGTTAAAAAAAAACAAATTAAAAAATGTACAACAAAATTATATTTTTATTATGATATATTTGGCAAATTTAAAGGTGAACTGACATGGTTTTGTAAGGTACCCTGAAATTTAACCTACATGCAGGAAAAACAATAATGAAGAAAGAAAGTATTAATTGCAACAAAATCTCTGTGGGAATTGATAAAAAAAATTATTGGCACTTAAAGTTCGAGGGGGTAATTAAGTTAGGAGGTTCACTTATGCTAACAGGCCTCCTATTTGGCAAACCTGCTTCAAGGCGAATTTATATATGGTATTTTTGACCTCACTGAAGTTGTCGGCTAGCGTAGACGAACCTCCTAACTTAATTACCCCCTCGAACTTTAAATGTGAATATTTTTTATTTCCACAGATTTAAATATTGTTTGTTTATTGGAATATGATTCTCAGAGTTGCATATTTTTATTACAATAAATTAGTATTAGGCTATACTATATATGATTTGTAAAAGTATGCGGAAAAGGAGAAAGTCGCATGACACGCATAAAATGGCTGACGCAAGTCAAAATTTCTGTATGACTTGATGCTAGCTCACTGAAATAGTAGTTAGTCATTACACAGCAAGTTCAAATACCAGTTGCTTCTGTCAATTATTTACATTTTGCTGTGTGCAATAACTTATTTTGGTGTCAACCGCAATTTTGCCTTCTCTCTTCAGTTGCAAGTACTCAAAGGGTTGGGCGAAATTTACATGTGTGTGTGAGGATAGTAAAAGTTGTCCATCAGGTCAACAAAATAATAGAGAAATTACACAATATAATGTCTATAAATTAATAAAAAATGCAAACTTATGCATGAGTAACATCCTTATGACACTAATTAAAAAATACAAATATATGTTTAATTGCTAGTGTCTAAAATTTGAGGTGTCACAATGTTTCTCAGTTGAAAATGATATTTTATGAATATGTATTTCACCTGCAAAAGTGTTTAAAATTTGCAATACCCTATACGTACAATTGTGGCCAAAAGTATTGTCGCTTATCGTGTGCTGCAGGATAGCAAAATGCGGCAATACTTTTGGCCAGAGTTGTAAATAATTTGCAAATTTAATATTATGCAGGTATAATAATATAGTATACATGTTATTTGATTGTAATTATGGAAAGTTGATTATAAGGGAGTTGATTGTGAATAACTGGTTTGGGTTTCCGGCACAGAGATACAAACATTAACAAATTGTATTGATTTATGGGTGATTTGAATGACTGAATTTGCTGTCTGCTATACTATAGGAAGCTTTTCAGTTGACATAGCCTATGCAAAAACACTAGACTGTTGTTTACATGCATGACACAGTATAGAAGAGCTATTTAGGGTGCTATGTTTGCAGTATATTGCATGAGTGAGAAAGCTGTTAACCTTAATTTCAATTATCGGAACAGACTAGTAATAAACGTGGAAATAATTGAATACAATAGGTCATGAGTTTATTTTATTGGAATTAAGACAATAACGACGTGTTAATTCTTGGTATTAGAAATAAATTTGAATTTCCCGCTTTTTGTTGTTTGCAATGGCGCTTCTGCAAATGGATGTTTCATGAAATTTCTCCACTCCGCTCAATGTTTACAGTCCCCAAAAATATTATTGAATGCAGTTGGACTTTCTTTTGGAAATACAGTACTAATATTGAAAAGTAGGGATCAAGTTAAATTTACAGTAGGAAAATTAATTTAAGTTATTAGCAATTAAATATCACTGGGGTAATTAAGTTAGGAGGTTTGACTATGCTAACCGTCCTCCTATATCTCGAACTTTAAAACGTTAAGTGGTAATAACTTATTTTACTAATTTCTACAGAAGTTTTATATCAACGTTCACTTAATGGTTTTTCACCTTTAAAAATCAAGCGGCCATTTTACCATTCAAACGTTGCTGAATGAAAATGCCGTTTGATAAGCAGCACATTATACCTGGTTTATCCTGCCAATAGTCATATATTCATTTCAAAGATTAAGCCATACATGTCTCAGTACAAGCTAACCTCTAACTGAGGAAGCTGTTACGCGTGCAAGCGTACAATGAATAATGGGCAATATTTGGGGCATTATTAGTGACTAGCCGAAGAATTAGTTTGCGCAAATCTGACAAATTTCTTTCTGTTGATATTGAACAAAGGTCCGGTCACTCTTTGCGTGGCATACAATTTCTTGAGCACACTGTTTTCCAGAAGGTAGACCTCTTTACGAGTGACAGTTATACAGTTATTGTGTGGTTGACGTCGGTTCTGTTCTTTGCCTGCGGATGGCGCTGCTGGTCGGGTAATGGCGGCCAAATGAACCAATGGCGACAGAGGGGCGTAGTCGACATTGTGTGCGGCCTGCGATGGTCCACCTGGTGTTGGTATGGGGCGCCTGCGTGGGCGAGAAGCTTGATGTTCCATGGCCGTGGCAGATGGTGGTGGACGATGGTGACTTCCGGTTCGTCTTTTTGGCGGCTGTGCACCTGATCAGGCGCCTTCAAAGTGCCATTAACATGTAAAAATAAACAACATTAAAAGGGCGCTGCAATGCATGTGGCAAAATGACGAACTACTTAGAACGTGGCAAACTGGCGCCAAGTAACCACAATACAGGATGTCCAAACTTTTTTCAGTACTGTATTTGTGATGTCACTTTGCGTTAAAAATGTCATATAAATAAATGCAGACCCTATAATTGCTCTTCTTAGTTCATAAATCTAAATAATTACCTTCTTATAACTTTATAATCATTAACAAGTTGTAAAAAAAAGTATGAAACATCGTCCACCTATCACGGGCCGTATGCCCAAGTGGTATATTTACCAATAACTATAAGGACCAATTTCTAATAATATCGTGACAAATGACTAATTTCTAATACTAGTATCATGCCTATAAGGACCAAATGCTAATAGCATCATGACTATAGTGAGTCTCAACTCAAGATTGCACATTCCAACGATTGCTAATAATTTATTTCTCATAATATTTAGGTCGATTTTTGTAAACATTAATATCAATTAAGTTTATTTAAGTATTTACCATCAACTTTGTATAATGGTATGTTTTTTGGTGTAAGGATTTTACTCCATAAAGCAAGAAAACAAGAGGGAATTACTGCAACCTTGAGTTGAGACTCACTATATAAAGACCAATTTCTATAATAGCATGACTAGGGACCAATTTCTAATATCATGACTAAGGACCAATTTCTGATTGTAGGTATAAGATGGCTTTATCAGTATCATAAGCACTAATGTCTAATATAATAACATTAATAGAATTACTATGTCAGTGGACAGCTTATGAAAGGGAACTGAGGACACCCACCATAAGTGGGCTTGCTCATTAAAGCGTGAACGTAATTTATTGATGCTCCCCACCACCCCTGTGAGAAAATGTAGACATTGGAGTAAATTGATGGATGGGCTGGGCTTCGTCATGCCCATTATAACATTACAGGCATTAATTATGCAAACGAATGAGATCATTGTTGATACTAATGGTTGTTAAGTGACGTGAGAAAAGAGCATGCCCGTGTAATATTAATTGTTTTAGTGAGTACTTCCTTCCGCCACGTGCATTGCAGGAGCACTGTGAAGAGTGCACCTACTTGTATAGGTTGGTCTGGGAGCAAATTTGCCAGACACTGGACTCGTTTATATCTGAAAATTGGTCGCATCCGCTTCCGGTTCCTTATAGTCCTTAGTATATCATGCACACTGTGCAATGTACTACTACTGTTGTATCATCCTTATTTAAAAGTTTAGTAAAGTGATTGCTGATATGCATTCATCTATTTACAGGGTGGGTCATATATTGTACCACTATGAAGTTTTTCATCTGTGTGTTGAGGAAACCTGGTTTAAATGTATCATAAAGTGTCTACTGAAAGTTACAAAAAATTCCAGTATATAATTCCAGGATTTCAGGT
>JAQFZQ010002575.1:0-13375 GCA_034696005.1 Glomeris marginata | reverse complement strand
CATTGTCTGGCCAAAATGCTGCGGCTTTAATTCGAAACCGGTTTCAATTGGAGACCGGCTTCTGTTAGGAAATTTACTGTAAATGAGTTTGGATTCTCATGCATATGATAAAGTATCTATAGTTTTAAAGCTTCAATAAAGTATTGCATTGTAATTTATGTATATAGTACTGTATTTCACCTATGTAGAATACACCAAAGTTGCTGCATATACTATATGGCTACTTCCCATATTTCATTAATGTTTAATATAGTATTACTCGAAATAACTTGGAAAAAGAAACGTGCCATCAATAACAGCACTGAGCCAGTACCAACGTTTCAGAAAACGTCAATGTGGTCCAGCTTGGACAGTTTCAAAGATCCCGAACCAAATATATGACATGAATAGTCGTAAATAAAAAATACGTACATGAAATCTTTTTATTCGAGCCCATTTCATAATGTATGATATTTTCAAACGTTGCATGGCTCGACATCCACTTTCCAATGACAGCCGGGCCAATTTACTTGAATGCACATAAATTAAATACAAATACAAAAAATCCCCCGCTAACCAGCATTATTCGCCTATTTTCTCGTCAGCTGAGTCTGACAATTTATATATTCAACTCTCATTTCTAACATCCAAATTATTGAGGAACGCATCTTTAATTGTGATGGCAGAGCGAGCCATGCGCTGATTGCTTTCTGAGTAATGTATTGCATCAACATGTCAACAAAATGAAAACAAAATTGACAAAGGAATTATGTAAATTGAATAAACCATGTCAAAAAGCATACTTCAATAGGTCCTTTGGGCAATTACTGCTATAGTGCTGGGACAATTTAAAGGTGAACTGACAAGATTTTGTAACATACCCTGGGAAGTGTGTAATTCTATATATAGAATTGATGCCAATAAAACTATTGGCGCAAACAAAACTTTTTTAAAAAATAGTTACAAAAAGTTACGAGTAGTTAAAGAGGGTCTTCATAGAATGATAATGTCACCGCGCTGGTGTCACAGTGTCCAATTTGTTTCAAAATTTGAATTTTCAGCCAATGAGGCCAAGCGTCTTGGCAGTTTCAGCCAATGGCAGAACTTACCAATGGCGCTCCAGTGTAGGTATCTCACAATATACTACGTACTATACTCAGTACCACTCCACAGATATGAAACTAAATAATTCATTTCTGTGGCAATAATACTTCAAATGGCCTCAAATTTTCAGACAATGTTTCTAAATTAGCGGCAATCAATTGCTAGTTTTTTTCAGGGTATGTTGCAAAACCTTGTCAGTTCACCTTTAACACAACGTATGTAGAGGGAAACGTTGCCTCGGTGAATTTGCAAAATACATACCTACACAGCACGTATACAAATATATGATATATAATACAACATGGTGGAAGCATTGTATGGTATTGTATGTTCGATTTATACTAAAGTATAGGTATACATAACTTCTACATTTGGAAATCCAATTTATTTCTTGAAATTGAAAGCAGTAAGGTGCTCTATCAGTTCATACATAAAAAGTAAGCAAGCCAGATATATATTTTTAGCCATCCAATTCAGTGAAATTTATCGAATGGACTTATGGATCTTCAGTTGCGTTGCACTCATGCTTTTTCATTGGAAAAGTTCTAATACACATGCCAGGTATATGCATCACAAACGTTGCCTAGCCAAACTCTCTGAAAGTGAAGTACTATACAACTTGCTTGCTGCATCCCTTGAATATATTGGAATAAATGAAAGGATGAAGCTTGGCTTAACCCTCAATTAGAACTGAGGAAACCGAGGTTATCCAACGTGGCATATAAAATTCAAGTGATGTTTTGGATAGGAACATGTTTGAGGATGAATATCTGACATATGCATAACAATTAAGGAATTTAAATGTATTTTACCCGTTTAAAATATACTTAGATAGTTATAATCTTTGCAATTAAATTGATTCTAACATCCACTGATACATAAAGAAAATGATGTATATAATCGAATCGTATTTTAGTATATAGGCATTTGAATTCAATATTTGTATTCTTCTATTTACTGATATTGATCACGCACAATACGTTCTATAAGGAAATCAAACGACTTCCTAAAGCAAACACTAAATAATAAAGTGATGGGACTTGAAATTAGATAAAACTCCTTCGAACTCAAAGACCTGCACAGCTCAATCATCTGAGTGCACCAATATAGTGTTTTAGCTTGCGGTCCTTTTGACATGTATGACACTTTCCATACAAATCTTCTGGGCAAGTGTCACCTTGGGTACAAAACGACAACTTTTCCCATGCTACTTACAAGTGATTGGTTATAAATATTGCACTAACCTTCTTAAACATTTGTAGAATCCACACTATAATAATGTTATTCATGTTTGATCATTGAATAAATAATGTTGCGAACCAAAAGGTAATTTTAACCATGATAGCCTCCAGCACAATTTCAATTGGAAAATAACTTTTCAGATCTCCCATTCTCTTTGCTGACTCCCTTCATCTCAGTACAGGTCAATAAGATCAAAAAGTGAACATTTTATAACACTGCAAGTTCTATATAAATAACTAACAAAATTTATATAAAACGCTCTGAAAAGGTAGTGTACTACCAAGTTAATTAAACAATAATTATCACAGTTCTTCTTTAAAAAAATATTATTTTCTGTAACTGGTGTTCATAGACATTACGTCATGAAATAGTATATGACAAACTGAGAATAAGTTCCCTAGTTAAGCATTACATTATTTTATCAGCATGTTTTAAATTATTTATAAGCTGGTGTGTGTTGAAGAGATTTGCTCAGTCTTTAAAAATATTGTGTTCTTGACAAATTCACAATAAATACTCGCATATATACAATTGTAAATAGTACTGTTGCAGATTACAGCTGCAAAACACTGCAATTGAATCCGATTTCATTAAATATATCGTCACAACGCTTCAAAGTCGGAGAACAGATTGAAGACATACATTTTCAAGATTTTCAGAACTTCAAATTGTATCTAAAATGATAAAGAAAGGAGTTCATATAATGGAAGACCCATACTGGTAATTCAAAGTGACAGCTGGGTATGTTTCTGACAGATCTAGAATAAAATCTTATATCCGAATTTACGTCATCTCTATAACAAAGACGTTTTATTGACGAATGAAACGCTGTATATATGTATAAGTCACGATAGAAGATGTAAATACTGTAAGAAGATCTCCTATTTGTGCATCACCTAACCGAGTTTAAGAATTCAGATCAGGTTCGTCAATCGATTTTGCCATTTGACGAAAAACCTTTTGCTGCGTTTCGGGTTCAGGTTCCATAATCAAGAAATTAGACATTTCGATTCTGAAGCGGTTGCAATTGTTCAAGGACCCCAACTCTTGGTTTTATTGACAGTTTTAACCCGTACATCGTACGCATTTAACACGAGAGTGTACATGGTGGAATCTGAGCGAATACGTATATCTATATGTATACCAACTGGGAATACTATACAATTTTGCATTTAACTCCAGTTAGGAGAGAAGTGCCTAAAATGGATTACCTAACGAAAATGTCGTATATTTTTGGCGCTGTTACCATTAAAAATGTAAAAATTGTGCAAACTAGAAGCAGTATTACCACTCTTGGTATTACTAGTTAACAAGTTGACACAAGAAGTCCGCTGAATCTTGTTTATTTTTGACACAAATTGATTTTTCGTAAAAGTCGGTAGTTTTGTCATTCACCAAACCATCAGGGTAAAATGGCATACACTGTCAAACATACTTTTGGCCATAGACTGGGCCATACACACACTGGTCCATAACAATGTGAAAGCTAATCACAGGTCACAAGTCAAATTACGAGCACTGAACTCAATTCCAGCGCATTCAGCATGAACCCACAATTGCATTTTACATGGACTCTCAAACCATTTCTGCCATCTTATTTTTCTCTTGCAGGAACCCACCATCCTGAATAATAACAGGCAACCTATGCACTGTGTATAACACACATGTATGCCACACATGTATGCCAGCTTCAAAAGTAGTATGTAAAATGGCATAGTCTGTCATTTTGCACTTGGTATGCATGTGTATGCCATTTTGCCCTGATATGGAGGGGCAGATGAAAGTAGCTGCGTAGGAATACCACTTCAAAACCACTAACCAATACTACATCAAGTATATGCACAAATACCTACTTTATAACCTGTATGACTTAAACTGTCATCCAGTTTCAAATGCTTGGAGTTTGGAATTTTTTAAAAGTCCGCATTTGTTAGATCAATCACTTCCAAAAACTGGTTCCGGACACTAGCCAATCAAACACGCTTTCCCAGGTTTATTGACTATGAGATATTGTTAGTAATGCTTATCTCCCTGCAATGGCACAGCCACTTTTTTCCCATCTATTAGTGGTGGGTGGGAAGTGCTAGTAAGCCATTTTACCCAGGTAAGCCATTTTAGGCACTTCTCCCCTACTACGCGTTGCAAATTGTAAAGTAAAATCTGAGCTATAAAAAGCCGCCAGCGTATGAGGCCTTTAAATCCATCAGCAAATATCATTTAGTTGTACGTGAAGAAAACAAGAACGAAATGGAGTCGAAACGCAATGCATTCACATGTCAACCATCGCATAAAGATTGCGCAAAACCGCCATTATATGATGCGAATTCAGAGAAAAAATAACCAAAGCACTCTGAATTTCTTTTCCAAGCCTCTGCATCCTCACAGATAGTCTATCTCGTCTAAGGTCTGCGTTTTAGCCATTTCGCTTCTGGTTAACCGACATTGTGACATTTTTTTAGCCGTGATTGGCTAGACAAAATGGAAAAAAGAGTAAATCTGTTACAACGGAAGCTGTTAAGGCTTGTTTAATCTCTTGGAGCCATTAAGGAGAAATAGGATATACGCCATTAGTAAGTGGAAAGAGCTGGTAAGAGCAATAATGCACTATGCAAAGGAGGCAATTTGCTAAAAAAATAAACAAAATTCGATGGAATGCAGATGAACAGATTGGTGTATCTGAAATGTATTGATCTGTGCTGACGAAGAGAAGACGAAGAGAAGAGGAAAATAGAAGAAACACACATTGGCATGAGGAGAACCCGCAAGGCAACAGCGGCTTAACATAAGGCTGCGTCACGTGACCAGATGATCTTCGAGAGCTGGATGCAGCTTAAGTGACCTTGTTGGGGAAATGCCATTACACTAATGGTCGGAAATATCGCTTTGTCGTACACACAATTTATGCCAGCTAGGCAAGCAGCGAATTCAACGCCCAATTTGCGACAAATATTCCTTTTTTTAAATTACACACCGAAACTTCCTAATACTAACAGTACATAATAAACTTGGAAAAGTTTAGTGGTGGTAGTTCAATGACTGCAATATTAAAAAACTAATTAAGGAAACGCATAATGCAAATAAATACAGTATAACACTGAAGCCTGCCAATGTCAGAACTGAGAGCCAAACAATTTATATGTACAACATCAGATATCCATTCCTTTCACGAGGCCCACGGAAATGTACTAGGGGCGTCCAGAAAGTAAGAGTACTCAATTTATTAAAAATCAAAAAATCTTTAAAAAATTTACACATTCGTATACATATATCAAGCACCATTTTTCAATGTAGGTGTCTTCCTTCTACATGCACTTGGTGAGCAAGGCTGGAGCTTTCTGATATACCTTCATCAAAAAAGTCTCGCTCCACTACTTTGGCTTATTGTTTGACAGCAATCTGGACCTCATCGTTGGTCGAAAACTTTTTTCCACCCATAAACGACTTCAGAGAGGTGAAAATATGAAAATCTGAAGGTGCCAGATCAGGGCTGTAAGAGGGGTGGTTGATGATGTCCCTAAGAGTTGCTTTGTGGCATTGGCGGTGTGGGGACATGTATTGATATGCAACAAGCACACTCCCTTCGTTAACATCCCCTTCTTTTATACTTAATCACCTTCCGTTGGTTTTAAGATTTTTGTTTTAGGGTTTCGACCAACGATGACGTCCACAGTGCTCCACAGCACCATCAAACAATGGGTCAAAGGGGTGGAGTGAGACTTTTTGCCGAAAGTATCAGAAATCTCATCCCTCGGCTCACGAAATGCATAGAGAAGGAAGATGACTATGTTGAAAAATAGTGTTAGATATAGGTATACAAAAGTGTAAATTTAAAAAAAATATATTGATTTTTCGATTTTTAATAAATTGTGTAGGGGAGACCGGGGATGAAAGGACCACGGGGCTTTGTGCAACAAGCGATCTAGCATTAAAACTACATATGTTTCAAAAAATCTCGAAATTGCGATGGTTGCAAGTAATTGACATTTCTAATATTCCGTTTAAGTTACATTACGATCGCTTGAATACTTTCTGAGTTATGAATGAAAATACTTTTTTGGTATGCAAAAGTTAATTCCAAAATCTTCACTTCGCGCCTAATATGTTCGGAAAAACTTATAGCTAAAATAAATTAATTCATTACATACATATTAAAGACTGATCTGGAGATATCGGCTTCGACACGAAAAATGGTCACGAAGGGCATTATGCACCGCTACATCTCAATTTTCATAATGTTTATGATAAACTCTGGAAGTATTTACTTTACAAATGAGTCCATGTGCCACTGATGATTTACAGACTGCTATATAGCAGGGATTTGGTTCAATCGTTTTGTAATTGAACTGGAAGCTTCTTCTGTCTAATTACATTTGAAGTAGATGCTCTTTTCTTTCTAGGCTTAGACCATGCCAATTCACTAAATTCTCTATCATCATCCAGCATTGCTTTCAAGAGCTTTATTGCCATCTACCCGTTTGTGGGCCGATTTCTTTTCTTGGGTATAAGTGGGGACTTTGTGAGGGTAATTCCCTATTGAAGATGAAGTGTACAGTATACGTGGTGTTGTTGCTGGGGTGAATACAATGATGACCCATCTTGTTCAGCTATTCAACCTTCAGATTGCATGTCAGCTAGTGGATGTGCATACTTTATAAATACCCTCTAAAAAGGATAAAGACGACGTGCCAAATAAAAAGAAGTGCTGGAACACTTATACGTTCTTGGTGTATGAACACCTTCAATAGGATGTGTTGCCCATTGACATTATTCTTTTTTTAAATGAAATGACATTGAGACATCCTCAACTGCATGGGAAGAAAGTTTTATGCGCAAAGCAACAACCGTTTTGTATTTCAAAATACAAAGCTATAGGTGATGTGAATTCAAATGTTAATAACTCAAACGTTTAACATGCTTCTTACACTATGTATATTTCAAAAATATTAATCCACATTTGACAGTGTTTGGCCCTAAACGATAACTCAGTAAAGGAATTAATTAATTGGGTGTAATTTTCCTATGGCAATCAAACACTTTCACATGTAAGGTAATAATTCTAAAAAATATTGTACTATCCATGTTAAACATGCTGTTATGTAACATTGGACATTAAGACAGCTTTATACTGTATTTTAAAATAAAATAAAAACGGTCATTACTTTCCGGATAGCCGTCGAATCTTTCTGTTAAACTTTCCTCAATGCAAGTTTAGGGCATTCTATCACAAGATCTTTCACTATACACACATTCAGAAAAGATTTCTGCAAATGACATCTCAAAAACTCAAAATGTCAATGTGCAGATAAATGCATCTCTATACGCCATATCTGAATTAAGTTATATCTGAACCCATTTGTTATATCAAAACACCAATAACGCAAGTAAGACAGCTAAATAAGTTTAGTCTTGAGATCAGTAAGAAAGTGAAATGCCTTAGTTCACAATATAAAATCATATCAAACCATGCACTTGATAACTATTTGCCAAAAATAACAAATCCATAACTGGACTTATTCCTTACATTCTATATTTTAATGGGTAGAAGGAGCATTAATTTAACAAGTAGGCTACATAAATCATTGTGATGTTTCACCGCCAATATGATGTGGAAGTGCTGTTATAAAAGCTAGGCTATTCAATCACAAGGCAGAACAATAACGTACGCTCAACACAATTTAAGCCATAACTGTGTGATGACCCTATGTATCCAAACACCATACACACATATTACACGAGAGCCAATAAGACCGCGAGCACTCTATTGTACTAAGTTGAAAATAGAAAAACCGAAAACAATGTCTGCTATTTCCAAACCAATTGAACTATCTTATCTCTACATGATAAACATGCATCAATGAACTGACTTGAAAAATCTAGGGAAATTGCTCTCGCAAACCAACAATGGGCTGAAAGCGTTTAAGAAAATTGAGATGAAAATTCGGGCGCCAATAGAACACATATCCTGTGCACTTCGGTTGGGCAAAAATCACAAATGCGTGAAACCATGTCGTTGTTCAAGCGTGCATTTACCCATCGGCCCACTTCACTTTGCTTCCAAATCGCTATAGCTATACTTTCTCCTTCTTGTTCTCCGTCTTCCTCCATCACAGGGGCTTTTTCCAAGTCGCAGATTTATGGCGACGACCTCGTTTCCATCGTTTCAATTGTCGCCGAGGCCGACGGACGCCTGCAACGGTCTTTACTGCCCATATATAACATATACTGTCCGTCCGTTAGAGTTATCGACCATTTTTGACAACACGTAAGTGAGCAGATTCTTCCTTTTCTTGCCTACTAATATCACCCTCCATTCAGTTATGTGTAGTATAGAATAGCCAAGATCGTTTCATACATGTAGAAAAATGGCTGCAGGAAATGCAATGTCAGATGTCAATTTATGTTAACACGATCAAAAAAACTATTATCTATAGCACAGCAGCCTATATTATCCATCAACGTTTTATTTTCATATACATGCAGTATATGAAATCCGATATATTGATTGTATATAGCTAGGTTAACAACAAAGTTTACTAAACAATGTACTGCATATACAGGCTGAGTCACCTAACACTGACCTGCTCAATAGTTTGTGATGGCCCTATCTGCCACGGTATCAAAGGTACAAATGCAATGTCCTTGAAGTGTTAAAGGCAACACCAGGACAGTCCAAGATCAAGCACTATTCCTACACATAACCACAATTCACCTGTACTGCACACAATTTGAGCTATTGAGCAGGTCAGTGTTAGGTGACTCACCCTGTATATCTTGGCAGATTCACTCTCTCCAGCCTTTTAAGGTTATTTATTCAGAAAGTCTGCGTATATAATTTGAATTTAAAGGTGTTCTGACACGATTTTGTAAGGTATACCTTGAAACGACCATGAAGACAGCAAGTGGCGCAACAAAATGTCTGCGGAAATTAGTCAATTGAAGAAGGTAGTAGTATTACATAGCTTGACATCACATTTTAGCACTTAATGTTATTTTACGTCCAAAACACAGATGTTTTTATAAAACTGCTTCAATGGAGGTGTGGAAATCACTAAGATGTTTTCCCCGAGGAAGACCAGAGAAGAAAAAAGTTTAAGAACAACTGAATTAAATGAATGTTTCTGCACCGAGTGGAACAATCGATAAAAGAACGTTAACACATTGTTATTCGAGTTCTGTAATGTCTACTTTTAGTAGTATAGCCACATGTTTCCAATATTTTTTTCTTGCATTTCTGATATACCTGGCGCACCAAAAGAGCTTCAGATTGAAGTGACAAAGTTCGAAATGCTATAGTGTAGGAACTCAAGCTGTACAAGTGAATGGGGTTGTGCGTCCATCCGTTTAATGAATGCCAACCGCTCTATAGCAATGCATGTGTTTGCATTTTCTGCAATCAGCTTGTCAATAGCGTACACATTCTGACATGCCATTCCTGAAAGACGTCTTGCTTTCTTTTGGCAACGCGTTTCAAAAGAAATAAACACGTACGTCTCGTAAAGATATCGGCTTGAACTTGATGGATGTGTCCCTTCATTTACTCGAACAGCTCAGAAACTTCCTATCAAGGTCAATATGTTATTGTGTCCTTATTCCAGCACTTAATTGCGCAGTGCAACATCTATAGTATATGCATGGTGAAGAAATTAAGCTTATTGGAAATTATTCATACCTCCTTTAAATGCACACATGATTCACTAAGGTAGGGTCAGTTAGGAATGGTTGTTTAGGTCATAAATGTTTGATTTGTTATATATAGGCTATATAGATTTCTGGCCCAAGCCTGCATAACCAAAGGCATATTGCTTGGAGCAAAGAAACAACTGAACCAGAAATCGTAAACATCTTGAAAATTATAGAAATTCGATATGCAAAATTGAATGGCAAAAATTAATTATCCATCTTGAACAAACAGAAATGTCAGCAGTGAGATGGCAAAAAGAAATGCTGAACACAAACCGCCAATATTGTCTTTTTTGTATAGCTGCTTTGTAAGTAGCCAAGCGTGTTTGGCCTTCTTCAGCTACTTGCCAACATCCACGTCAAGACAACTTTCTGCCACTACACCAATTACTTTCATCCCACAAAAAAAAACTTCCACTTATCTACTGCCTCCACATATGATGGCACATGTGGCCAGCTGTACCTGCATGTACAGTGAATTTTAGTACCTAAGATATCCAGTCAATTCTAAGTGCAAGTCCAAAACCCATCCAAACACTTATTATTTGTTTAATTTAAGTTGGGTCCCATGTCAATACTTCATTGGATCTGTCGATCCACTTGGAATATGCTGAAAGTTATTTCCTTAATTCCAAGTGAACTGGCCAATGTAGTCCAACTGTCACTGAACTGATAGAGTTTCTGTTTATTAACTGATGAAAGAAGCAGATGAACTTTTGTAAATGTTGCTGTCCATAAATGTTACAAATTTGCATGAAACACCTATGCAAAACCAGAAATAGTTGTGAATAAAACAATACTTGTAACTGGTTTTTCAAAACTACAAATTATAATATAGGTCTAAATAAATATTTAATATGTAGTCTGGAAAAAGATACTAAACACAAACAAAAAACAACAGCGTCAGCCCATTTCAAAGCAATGAATAACTATAGGAAGACGTATACAGGCACAAATATATACTGTGTATATCAAAAATAAAAACGTCAAAATTCCTTCTACCCCAATAATATTTCAAACAATACGAGTTCAAAGAACCGGAACAATAAACTACCAATCTGAGAAATGGTTCACGGGCATTGCTTTCTTGTTATATGCTGCGCCCGGATTTCGGTTGTTATCCTACTTGCCGCATCGCGTTTTCTCTTCACCCAAATCTAACAATTCAATTTAATGTAGTAGTATATATATATATCAGCTACGACAGTAATAATAATATACTGTATAACAGAAATGAAAAGGAAATACTTGCACCAAAATCGTCAATTTAGACTACATCCTTTGCCAAACGTCATTATATCTTGCAAATCGATATAATAGAGATTTAGATTAAACCTATACATATTACACTTACTGAAAAACACCTGCTTTACAGTGTGTCCCAGAAGTTTGTTTCCATAGGAAGCGATATGTGCTGACTTTCTCAGAGAATTATGTAATGTTACTCCCCTGAGATCATACTTCCCAACAACACAGACTAAAATAATCACTTCATTCTTATTATATATGGCGATTCACGACTGCGGTGCAGTGCTAATAGTTTTTGAATGTGGTGATACTTTCCATGAGCAATTATGGCAACATGATCTACGATTCGGGGACACATGCTCATCTGTGTTTCCATGACTTTCGAATGTTCCAAAAGGGCTTTCGAAAACCTAACTTTCTTAATATTTAAGATAGAGGGGTAGTTTAAATTGGAGAAATGACAAGGACAGCCAGCTGATTCCAAATCAGTCAAGACATTCAGAATTATGTCAAAACCAAAACGAGTTATACGAGTGTTCGAATAATTAATGCGCACCTTAATTGTTTGCTGCACAACAATGCTTCACTGCATAGCAGGGCGTGGAGCAGGTTTAAATTTTCAGAAATCAAGGGCTTACCGCAAACATGTTGACACAGCCAAAGTAATATAAATTCTTACCTGCAAAATAAAAATAATCACAATTTAGTACAACCAGTTGTGGAATAGATTTGAGAGCATGCAAATGTCGAGAGCACTATGTGCAAATAAAAAAGTCAAAAACTGAGAAAGCACGTCAAGTATATTGAAAGAAAGTTAACGAAGAAGAAATGTGTGGAGGATATTTGCTTGCGTTTCCAGTTCTACCGGAATTAAATTACGACTGATGGTTGAAGGATGGTTCATCTACTGTACTTCGACTCGGATAAGCTCCGATTGTGACGGCTACATTTATCTTTGGTGCCAGTGGCAAGCTGCTCTGAATCTTTTATCGAAGCAGCCAGATTGCTCATAAGGTCACTTTTTAAGTTTTCCTTCATGATAGGTCACATCAATTTTCCTTCGAAATGCTATATGTAAGATAAGTGAAATATATTGGGTGTTTAAACCATGGTATAAGGATACTTGACTGCTACGAATACAATTACATATTGAATGCTCATTAAAGTTCCAAATATCTCATGAATGGAAATGCATGCATAAGTATATAACAAATTACAGTTAGTTCTAGGACGACTGAGGACCAATCAATCATTAAGCCACGCCTCTGATTGGCTGCCAAACGCCCCATGGAATGCTTGTATGTAGAACTTCTGAGACTTAGGAAATGCGTGGTTTAATGATTGATTAGCTCCGCCAATCCACATAGCATGATTTGGCATACAAATTACTTCCCATGTGTAGGTGTAATATAAAAATAATTGAGGCTCTATCAAGCTATAGATTAAACCGTGATAAGCGTTTGGTTATTTATGGGAAATATGTCGACTGTATTAATTTCTTATATAAAATTTGAATGGAAATATGGGAGGTGCCATTTGTTATTTTTATGGGGTAACATCAATACATTTAGGTGCATGACAATGCAAAGATGTACAAAAAAAGTCATTGAAACAACACACATATGTATGTGATACTTCTTCCGATATAATGTCTCAACATTACATGTTGCATTCAAATTTGTCAACTTCACTCTGGTGTCCGAGCGAAGCAAGTTCATGACAAGCAATCACTTGTTAGTGAGTGAGTTATGTGATGACATAGCGACGCCCATGTCGTTGGTGGACATATGATTGCGTGCAACAAAGTTAAGCATGAATGAAAGTGCATTCTATTACTGGAAGACTTTACGGCAATGTCACCAAAAACGCCATTCGTTTTGAGGATGACGGACCATCAGAGCAGAATATTATTTGGTAAGTACCTACATATCAAGGAGTTATAAACTGTTACCAGGAGCTCCGAGCCCAGCCTGGAATCTGTCCATATGCGCGAATGGAACACAATGTATTTAGAAAGGAACCATGGAACGTAAAGACCATAAAGACAAGGAGTTATAAACTGTGACAGGAGCTCCGAGCCCAGCTTGGAACCTGTCCATATGCGCGAATGGAACGATGGAAC